>JAPVLO010003401.1:0-22915 GCA_027257055.1 Cephalopachus bancanus | reverse complement strand
TACATCCTGTCTCGCTTGGAGTAGGCAGTATATGTATTCTCCCAAATGGTTTTCTTTACTTGTTCCAGAGGGATTTGTTTCTGCAATCGTAGGATAAAAGTAACTAGTATGATCTAGAGAGAAATCAAGAACCCTTCAAAACAGTGCTACTTAATGCGTCCAGTGAGAAATGTTTCTAAAGGCTGAGAGGTACACGATGCTTTCAGGGCTGCCTGTTTGTGGCTTGGTGGAAACACCACAATAGTTATATCTGGCATTCTGTTTTCTGAGCCTCAATTGCAGAAGATAGGTGAAAAACAACAGGAAAAGCCTACTTGGGTATTTATGAAATGAATTATATCTGAACCAACCACTTGCTGATGATCCCAAAATGACTTTTCCTTCTTGAAAAACTTGTCTGTGCCCTCACAATAGACACAATACACCCAGAAACTGCACTGGTCAAGCTGCCCTGGAAGATTGCAAAAGCACAGTGTCATCATCAGTTACTGTCATGAAAGCATCAGAGGAACCCAAAGCTGTCAGCAAAGTGCACGAAGATTTTAAAACCTACTGGTAGAGTCACCTAATGCAGATCCCACCCCAGCTCTGTTTTAGCTGGTGTCTGCGGGAAACCCTCTTCCCACCTCCAAGCAACCCCCTCAAGATGACACTGAGCAACAGGCCTGGGCTCTGCCAGGACTGCCCGGAGTCTCCAAGAGGACTCCAGAGGTGTAAAAAGGAGGCAACCTTCAGAACAAGCTCATATCAGCACAGGATATCACCAGTGGCACCTGAATCTTCCTTCTTCCACATCCAACCTCTCACTTTAGTGCCTCATACTTGCCTGGCTTCGGGGGATGTATTTCTCCTCACATCCCCATTCCTCCACTTCTGATATCAAATTCCTCCAAGTATTCACATGTATTCATTGAAAATAGGAAAGCTGATGACTTTTAGTAACCTCTCAGGCCACTCTGCAGAACTACCTTTTCCTGCACCTTCTTGGGGAACACACCCCATATATGCTAGAACACAAGAGGGTCAGCAGATGCAAACTCAACCTTCATGGAGGTTACTGGAATCTTAGAAGCTATAGGAACATCATTTCTTGCCATCTGGTTGTCCACTTGACACTTTCCCAAGGGAGCATCTGTCTTGGGCTCTTGCTGAATCACAACTTTACCTAAGAGTCAGCAGGATGCACTGACAGTGCCTGAAACCAAGCTGTCTCCTACAGGGAGGTCCCCCAGTAAAAGAGAGACTCTTACACCCAAGGTTCTTTTCCCCTAAGTCCTCCAAATTCACTGTCCACTCTTCCTCCCTGAGCTTCTCTGAAAGACCTGCAGTGACACTGCTGAGAACACTCAAGGCAGGTGTCTCTGTGTCCTTCATCTAATCCACCCTTGGAAAGCATTGGACAGAAGCCCATGAGAGGGTTGAAGCTTCAACACCAGAGAGACAGGGTCCTGGCCATGCTGGACCTGCTGGGGGGAAGACGGGACCACCTGCCCAGAACAGCAATGAGTCTACATTGAGGGCCACACCCCAGGAAAACTTCAAGGAGAAGGCCGAGGCAAACTCTCTTCCCACCTCCAAGCAACCCCCTCAAGAAGGGCCTCAGAAGCCAGGGGGTTGAGCCACAGCAGGCACTGAGCCACAGTGGGTGCCAGAAAGGATAATTCAGTCTGGGAACCTGGGCCATTCCAGCAAGAACACATGTATGATCTCACAGTGGCTTCCTTGTAAAAGTGAGATCTTGCCAAGGACAGTCAGTCACAGCTTCCCACAAACTTCTGGGTACAGGAAGAGTCTTAGTGACACATCACAGAATTGGAATCTCTGTCTTCTAAAGAGCAGGCTACATCGGTGGAGTCTAGGGATCTAAGTCACTCAAGGAAGAAATCAGAGGATTGGCAGGCTGGAGGAGGGTGCAATTCATTACTCTTAGGGGACCTGGAACAGTAGACCCACCAGAAAGACCCACTGTGGGCAAAAACTACGGGAAAAGGGAAAGAATGAGTTGATGACAGTCAGATGGGCAAAAACTGCTCAGGAGCTAAGGTGCCGCCTCGCTGCTAATGAGCCTGTTGATGGGCACTACACCTTGGACTTAGAAAATCAGGGCTTCTCAAATAACAGCAACCCATACCCCTCAAAATCATAAATCATGGGCACCATCGTAACAATACGGGCGGGAAGTGCCGGCGGGGCAACAGTGGAGTGTCCAGCACCATCACTTCACCAGCTAGCATATGTCGGTTCACCGGATGTGATCTGACAGCTGTGTCTTTATTTATGTCAAACGGTAAATACATGATTACATGCACTACCAGAGATTTTAGGGGACATTCAAAATGCTTTAAACCACCCTGAGACCCAGTACCAGTCTTACTAAACAGTGAAAGAAAACATTAGGAAGATCAGCCCTGGGTTGATGAAAGCTGCTAGGAGATTAAACCTTCATCAGTTTGTTTCAAATGAAAGGATCAAGACCCAAAGGTGCCCTGTGAGTTACTTTCTTCTCTAAAAGGTGCCCACAAATGCCACAAGCGAATCACGGACACTCAGAGTGTGCCTGACGCCATTGGGACAGGAAGCCAACTGTTCTTATCTTTTCAACCAAAGCACCGCCTGAAGCCCGGGCCTCCCTGTGGTCATGGGCCAGAATGTCTGTGTTCAGGCTGAGCACCAAGGATTCCCGTAGCCCCCTCTGTTGTCAGCCCAGCCACAGGGAGTTACTCATGAGTTCACAAGTGTTGCCATCATTGGAAGGCCACAGGATGCTCACAGCAGTTTGCATCTTTGGTTTTAACAAGTGAAGCTTTTGTCCATTAACACAGTTGCACCAAAATGAGTTCTCCACAATGAACATCAGATCCCGCGAGGGTTTGGGTGTAGAGACCATGGTCAACTTCGGCATTAAAGTGGGGGATCAACTGAACTTGAAACACAAGCTGGTAAAGGGGTGTGGCAAGGAGTTGGTAACGCTGAGACAAGACACCTGGCTCCAAACTGGGCTCCACATTGGGGTCTACACCTGGGTCCACACCAGGGTTCACACCAGGGTCCACACTTTGCTCCACACTTCAGTCCACACCTGGTTTTATACCTAGATCCACATTAGAGTTCACACTGGGCTCCAAGCCTGGGTCCACACCTGGGTCCACACCAGAGTCTACATCAAGGCCACACCTCAGTCCACACTGGAGTCTACACCTGAATGCAAACCTGGCTCCATGTTTGGGTCCACATTGGGTTACACACCAGGTTCCAGACCAGGGTCCACACTAGGGTCCACACCAGGTCCACACTGGGGTCCACACCAGGGTCTGCACCTGGGTCCACACTGAGGTCACATCAGGCTGCACGCCTGGGTCCACATTTGGGCTCACAATGGGTTCACAACTCAGTCTACACTGGGATCTATACCTGAGTCCACACTAGGCTCTATACTTGGGTTCACAATGCGTCCACACCTCAGTACATACTGGAATCACACCAGGCTCCGCATGAGGGTCCACACCTGGGTCTGCACCAGGGTACACATCTGGCTCTGCACCTGGGTCCTCACCAGGCTCCACACCTGGTTCCACACCAGGGTCCACACTTGGGTTCACACCAGGTCCACATCAGGGTACACATCTGGGTCCTCACCTGGGCCCACACTTGGGTTCACAATGGGACCACACCAGGGTCCACACCAGGCTCCACACCAGTGTCTACACTTAGTCCACACTGGGGTCACACCAAGCTCCACACCAGAGTCCACAACTGGCTCCACATTCCAGTCCACACTGGAGTCACACCTGGGTCCACACCAGGGTCCACACCGGGCTCCACACCATACTCCCAAAGCTGCCCAGGCTCAGATGTCCCATCATAGGATGAAGGGACAAGGGAGCAGACCAAAACCCTTCTGATGCTCAAGGGACACCCCAAGGACACTGGGGGGCACTGTCAGGGATGGTATCACTCTCAAAGCATCTGACACATTGACCCCCTGCTTCTAGAACCCCTTGGATTGCCTTGGACATCCCAGAATCTCTTCCTAAGCAACTGCCTGGGGGTCAGAGTTTATGGGGTTTGTTCATCTGGGAAGTTCTGTGGCTGCATTCAGATGTGGGTCGGAAATGTGCTTACACATCCCGGGAGTGTAACCACATCGGCCTGGGCAAATGAAGCGTATCTGGGGACATCTTTAGGGGCAGCAGTCGACCAAAGTGAGTTTTATCCCATTTACAACCTAAAAGTTATCTCTGAAGGGTTTCCAAAGAGTTCAGACTCTTAGTGAGATGGATCTGGGAAGATGTTCAATGCCCACTCCTTGAAGGAAGCTTGTGTGTTGATGGGTGAGGAGACCAAGGCACAGAGAGGACAATGAGCATCGCCACCCCGGACTCAGGTGGGTGCCACTGACCTCAAGCCAGGCTTCCCTGCTGACCATACTGTTCCCTACTCCAAGATCGGGACCCCAACACGTGCTCCTTGATGGTGCTTGGATGGCTCTGCACAGGTCATCCGCAGGCCTGTTCATTCTCATGTTGGAGCCTTCTCCTCCAGATGCACCAAGCTGTCCAGCCTGTGACCCAGACTCCTCCAGTGCAGATGCGGGGCCTGAGTCCTCACAGGTCCACGTCTGTGAAATGCCAGGTACTCGAGGTGGGAGGCCGGGGGCCTGGCCTGAGGTCCCGGCTGATGTGGCTTGACAGATTGTATCTTTCCTGTAGAATTTTCACAGTACTCCACCCAGGCTTGTGATCTTGTGGCTGCAGAACTCAATCCACATGTGGATGTCCTCTGTGCCTTGTCTCCTCCTTTGCCAAGTGGGAGTGACCAGAGGTCCACTGCAGAGGGTGTTGTCAGGAGTGGAGGAATTAATACGGGCACATCATGGTGAACAAGCCCTGTAAGCATCATGGAAATGGGAATTACTGTGGCTACATTTCCATGTGTTGATTACAGCAGAGGGAGTGCTTAACCTTCACAGAATTAGACTTCTAGACCATGCTAATTTCCAAGACACACTGAATAAAATAAATTAGCTTGAATTATTGTAGAATGAGAATCAACATAAATACCATGCCTAACCAAATGTCCCCACATCCTGCTTCCTTTGCACTGAGGAATGGACACGTGACCCAGTCCAGGTCTCAGGGGGCCTTCCTGAAAGAAGAATCTGAGGTATAAAGTGAACACGCAATAGCCAGCAGCCACCACAACACACAAGGCATAGCTGCAGGCCCAACTGGGCAAGGCCCAGACAGGACAAGCACTGGCATCCCTGGACTGAGGGCTGCTGGGTTGGGCTGTGGCCACCAGGCTTTGGAAGGCTCTGTATCTCCCCAAGGAGCCCAGACTCTGTCCCTGGCAAGAAAGGCAAAGGGATGGCCAAGGACAGGCAGAGGACACACAGACAAGTGACCTGGAGAGGCTAGTCACCCTGTTTTAAAGTACAGAAGACCAAGATGCAAAATCTGGTCCAACCCAAGCAAACAGTGAATGCAGGACTCAGTCCAAACTTCTGGCACCAGAGCCCGACCCAGGGCCAGGGCAGACAGCTGATACTCCCGGGGCACGTGAGTCCATGTTCCTGCCAGAGAAGCTGCCAAAATCTCCCTGCTCTGATGACCCACTAAGTCCCCTGGTGCCCTGAAGCCTCAGCACTGCCTGTCCTCTAGGTCACACTGTAGGATTATGTGATCATGGGGTCCCTTCCACCTTTCTGGTTCCTAAATCTTCATAGAACAAGCCCAGAAGGCCCATATAGCACTAAGTCCACACGTCAGAGTATGTGGCACGATGCCACTGCAGGTGGGAAGGCGTGGCGGACTGCCAGTCCCTCGTTTTGAATTAGCCATGAAATATTAAAAATAAAGAAATAGAACTTTTCTAGCAGACGAATTTGAAGAAGGAAAAAGAGGGAAGAAAATAGGTTTGGGTAATCTCCAAGGCCTCCACTGAGCTGTGTCTGCCAGGGGTGGCCACTCTTCACCAGGCTCTCCCAGAAAGCAAGACCATGGCCCTCACTTTGAGCATGAGGCTGAGTTACCCATGAGGCTTAGGGGATGTGTCCCTTGGCTCAGGTGCTGAGGATTCCTTTACCACAGTGGTCCCCAACCTTCTTGGCACCAGGGACCAGTTTCCTGGAAGACAATTTTCCCACGTGTTAGATTCTCATAAGAAGTGTGCAGCCTAGGTGCCTCACATGTGCGGTTCACGATAGAGTTCACTCTCCTCTGAGAATCTAATGCTGCCACTGATCTGACAGAAGGCAGGGCTCAGGCAGTAATGCCAGTGACAGGGAGCAGCTGTAAATATAGATGAAGCTTTGCTTGCTCGCCAGCCGCTCACTTCCTGCCGTGCGGCCGATTCCTAACAGGCCACAGACTGTCACCGATCCATGGCCCAGGGGCTGGGGACCCCTGCTTTGCCACACACATGCGATGAGGATGTGGCTTCCCTCCCATGTGTCTACAGAGAATGGCCACAGGTCACTCTGAGTATGAGGCACCCATGGGCAGAACAAGGGATTCAGGAATGGCCATGTGAGCACCCTCTATGTGAGGAGTCTGTCAGTAAGGCCAGCCCTTGGGCACAGAGAGCTCATGCTTAAGACAAGGCTGCCTGGAAGTTGGTTCTGACCTCTGTATTATGAAGCGAGGCATGGTGTCACCTTGAAGCTGCCCTGCATGTTGGCTCCAGTGTTTTAACATGGCTTACTCTCAGCAACCCAGTATCTGGGGCAGAGGAGGTGCCACCTTTCGGTGACCAGGGCAGCATGGAGGGGGAAGAGCCTTGGGGAGCTGTACTACATCTGGGGAAGGTAGGACCTCCTATTTGCAAATTGTGAACTGTATCCCAGGAGAAAACACCAAGTGTGATGAAGACCATCTGCCTGTGCATGCTGGCTCCTGGGTGTCCTCCCCACGAGTCCCACCAACAGTGCATGTATGGTTGGGTTCCCTGAGCTCAGCCTCCCAGGTAGGAGTCCAAAGACTGAGGGACATGGGACCTGCTACTGCCCCCGCCCTCCTCCCTCCTCCTTTGCGCAGCCTGGGCTCGCCCTCCATTTGCACTGCCAGTCTGCGCTCTATTTGTCACAGACATGAAAGGAACCACTGAGAGTCCTCTCCTGGGAAACCACCCCTTCTTCCTGTTAACAGCACCTGCTATCCATGCACCTTAAAGCATCCTCCTAGATGTAATGCAAGTGTGAAAATGTCATGAACCTTCTCTCCCGATTCCCCTGCCTGGAGGACCTTTGACAACCCAGCACAACCAGAACATTCATGTGCAAAGGCCACCTCAACTGAAGCTTCAATGCAGGGATGGCCCAGGAAGAAAGCCCATGGGGACAAGGCACCTGAATCACTAAGTGACACCAAAAAATATTTCTGTGAGAAGCTTTTGCTAAGAAGTTGTGAGCATCTTGGAGTAAGAAGAAACATGGTGTGGAAGGGACTTGCCACCAAGTCTCTTTGCTGCCTGATCCAATCTCACCCAACCTGGTCCAGGATAATGCATGGGAAGCCCATCACCTGGGAAGATCCATCAGCTGGGAAGACTCATCACCTGGGAAGAGTCATCCTGAGAAGACCCATCACCTGGAAAATTCCAACGCCTAGGATTAACCCAACATCTGAGACGACCCATTACCTGAGAAGCTCTGTCACCTGGGAAGACTCAACATCTGGGCAGCCTCATTGCCTGGGAAGTCCCAGTGTCTGGAAAGCCTCATCACCTGGGAATACCTGTCACTTAGGAGTGACCACAGCCCCCTGCCTGGCCGTCCAACATCTCCATGCTCTGCCTACCTCTCCCTGGGTTTCCCAGACACCCAAACTCAGAGCCTCTTCTTGTCCTGCACAGCTGATCCTGGTCACAAATAGTGGCAAGGTCAAAGCTGAATCACTAAGGAATAAGGTGGGGGGGGGCTACTTTTAAACTGTCTGTTGATTGAACCAAAAGCAGGTGAAATGACTTAGCAGAGTTCAGAGAAGATGGACCAGCCAGCAGGCTCCACCAACTGGGAGGTGGGTAGACCCTTTCCATTGGGCCCACCTACCCCTCATCAAGGTCATGTTCCCTGAGCTCGGCATGGTCCTGTGACAACGCATCAACACAGAAGCTGTGCTAGGGTCCTGTGCCCTTCCTAGGGTTAGAACATACATTCAGGAGGTGATGTAACCACTGTGTGCAGACTTGTCGCGGGCACAGGGAGCACATCACAGCCTCACCTCCCCCAAGCTGTGGCGATGCAACATTGAAATCATGCTCCCTCTGTCCCTTGCCATTCTATCCCCAAAGTTGCCCGTTTGCACAAGGTCAGGATGGGCTGCTTTGTTGTAAACTCATGAACTCTTCCTCTAAGTATGTCTGTGACCCCCATGACAGAATGGTTCACCGTGTCCTTCCTGTGGCATTTGACATCAGCAGTTAAGTCAGGACCCAGAAATAAGGATAAAATATGAGTCTTTGCATTTTTATTTATTTTTTATTTTTATTTTTTATTAATCAGTATTTTTTATTATGGTTTTGTGGGGTACAGTTAAGGGTTAGGTGTACAATTACGTTTCATTCAGGCACCCTGTTGATAAGAGGTGTTTTCCCATCCCCAGACAGATATTTGCTACTGTTAATCCCATCCCCCTCCCCCCCATAGTTTCCCAGTACCATCAGTCATTTTCTTATAGTACTACATTGGATGTTCAATGTAATGAGTGAGAACATGCGATATTTGGATCTTTGTTTCTGTGAGAGGTCACTCAGTATTATAGACTCTAGTTCCATCCAGGTTGCTGCGAAATTCATGATTTTGTTCTTTTTTATGGCTGCGTAGTATTCCATCGTGTATATGTAGCACATTTTTTTTAATCCAGTTCTCTTTTGATGGGCAGCATGGTTGTTTCCAGGTTCTGCTATTGTGAACAATGCTGCGATAAACATACGTGTGCAGGTATCTTTTTTATAGAGTGATTTGTGTTCTTCAGGATATATTCCCAGTAGGGGGATTACAGGGTCATATGGAAGGTCAATTTTTAGAGCTTTTAGGAAGTGCCACACTGCTTTCCACAGAGGTTGCACTTGTTTACACTCCCACCAACAGTGTAGAAGTGTTCCCTTTTCGCCACACCCTCTCCAGCAGCTGTTATTTTTTGAGTTATTGATAATTGCCATTCTGACTGGAGTTAGGTGGTATCTCAGTGTGGTTTTGATTTGCATCTCCCTGATGATTAGTGAGGTTGAGCATTTCATCATGTGTTTGTTGGCTGCTTGAATGTCTTCTTTTGTGAAGTGTCTGTTCATATCTTTTGCCCATTTTATAATGGGGTTGTTTGTTTTCTTCTTTTCAGTGCATTTCAGTTCCTTGTAGATCCAGGATGTTAAGCCTTTGTCAGACCTAGAGTTGGTAAATACATTTTCCCAGTCTGTAGGCTGTCTCCCTGCTCTCTTGATGGTTTCTTTGGCTTTGCAGAAGCTTGTCAGTTTAATAAGGTCCCATTTGTCTATCTTCTCTCTTAAGTCCTGTGGGTTTTGGGTTTTGTACAGGAATTGGATGCCAGTTCCGATTTCCATGAGAGTATTTCCTTCCTTTTCTAAGGTTCTTATGGTTTGAGGTTTTACATTTAGGTCTCTGATCCATTTGGAGTTAACCTTTGTGCATGGGGATAGATAGGGGTCCTGTTTCAATCTTCTGCATGTGGTCAGCCAGTTTTCCCTGCACCATTTACTGAATAGGTTCTCCTCTCCCCATTGGTAGGTGGTGGGGGCTTTGTCGAAGATGAGTTGGTTGAGAAATTGAGGTTTTGCTTCTGGAATCTCAATTCTGTTCCATTGATCTATATGCCTGTCCCTGTACCAATACCAAGCTGTTTTCATGATTGTAGCTTTATAGTAAAGTTTGAAGTCTGGTATTGTGATACCATCTGCTTTGGTTTTTTTTGCTGAGGATTGTTCTGGCTATTCTTGGACGTTTGTGTTTCCATATGAATTCCTGTGTTGTTTTTTCTAGGTCTGAGAAGAATGTTGTTGGTAATTTAATGGGTATTGCATTGAATTTGTAGATTGCTTTGGGTAAGATGGACATCTTCACAATGTTGATTTTTCCGATTCATGAGCATGGGATATTTTTCCACTTGTTCGTGTCAGATTTGATTTCTTTGAGCAGTGTTTTGTAATGTTCATTGTAAAGGTCTTTCACGTCTCTGGTTAGGAAGATGCCAAGGTTTTGTTTTGTTTTGTTTTGTTTTTGTGGCTATTGTGAATGGAATTGTGTTTTTTATTTGGGTTTCTGTTTGTTTATTATTGGTGTAGAGAAATGCGATTGTCTTTTGTACATTTATTTTGTATCCTGAGACTTTGCCAAAGGCTTTTATCAATGTAAGGAGGCCTTTGACAGATTCTCTTGGGTTGTCAAGGTACACCATCATATCACCTACATAGAGAGATAACTTGACTTCCTTTTTCCTATTTGAATACCTCTGATTGCCTCCTCTTCTCTGATTGCTCTAGCCAGGACTTCCAATACTATGTTGAACAGGAGGGGAGAGAGTGGGCATCCTTGTCTAGTTCCAGTTTTCAGGGGAATTGGTTCCAATTTTTGTCCATTTAGGAGTATGCTGGCTGTGGGTTTCTCGTAGATGGCTTTTACTATTTTGAGGTATGTTCCCCATATGCCTAGATGTTCAAGGGTTTTTATCAAGAAGGGGTGCTGGATTTTATCAAAAGATTTTTCTGAATCTAATGATATGATCATGTGGTTTTTGTTTTGACATCTGTTGATGTATTTAATTACATTTATGGTTTTACGAATGTTGAACTAGAATTGCATGCCAGGAATGAAGCCAACTTGGTCATGGTGGATGATTTTTGAGATGTATTGCTAAATCCGATTTGCTAGGATCTTGTTGAGAATTTTAGCAACTATGTTCATCAAAGATATTGGCCTGTAGTTCTCTTTCTTTGTTGGATCTTTACCTGGCTTGGGTATCAATGTGATGTTGGCTTCGTAAAATGATTTGGGGAGAGTTCCATCTTTTTCAATCACCTGGAATACCTTCAGTAGGATTGGTATCAGTTCCTCCTTGAATGTCTTGTAGAATTCTGCTGGAAAGCCATCTGGCCCCTTTTTTTTTGTAGAAAGTTTTCTTATTACGTAGTCGATTTCCTTGATTGTAATTGGTCTATTTAGGGTCTCAATTTCTTCTTGTTCCAACCTAGGTAGGTTGTGTGATGTCAGAAAGTCCTCCATTTCCTTATGGTTTTGAAGTTTGTTTCCATACAAGTGTACGTAGTAGTCTCTAATGATCTTTTGTATTTCTTCAGGGTCAGATGTGACTTCATCTTTTGTGTTTCTGATTATGCTTATTTGGTTTGTTTCTCATTTTTTCTTGGTCAGTCTAGCTAGGGACCATCAATCTTGTTTATCCTTTCGAAGAACCAGCTTTTTGTTTCATTGATTTTTTTGTATTATCTTTTTGTCTTCTATGTCCTGAATTTGGGCTTTTATTTTGGTGATCTGGATTCTTCTGCTGAAATTAGGGTTTTTATGGTCTTGCTTTTCCAGCTTCTTTAGGTGGCTTGTTAGGTTGTGAATTTCTGTTCCCTCCATTTTTTTCATGTGTGTTTGTAGAGATATAAATTCCCCTCTTACTACAGCTTTCAGGACATCCCAGAGATTTTGGTAAGATGTTTCTTCATTTTCATTTGTTTCCAGGTATTTTTTGATCCCTGTTTTGATTTCGTCGTTGACCCAGGAGTTGTTTAGCATCATGCTGTTTAGTTTCCATGTCTTTGTGGGTTTTGGGGGGACTTTGTTGATGTCAATGTTTATTGTTATTCCACTGAGGTCTGAGAAGGTGTTTGGTAGAATTTCGGTCCTTTAAATTTGCTTATGCTTGATTTATGGCCGAGTATGTGGTCTATCTTAGAATATGTTCCATGTGGTGATGAGTAGAATGTGTATTCTGTGGTCTTTGGATGGAGTGTTCTGTAGGTATCAATTAAGTCCATTTGGTCCAAAGTCACATTGAGGTTCCGGATCTCCTTGTTGATTTTTTGTCCTGCTGATCTGTCTAGGGTTGTGAGTGGGGTATTAAAGTCCCCAGTTATGATAGTGTTAGAGTCAATATCTTTCTTTAGTTTTCCAAGAAGTTGCTTTATGAAAGTTGGCGTTATGCACCTATGTTGGGTGCATATATGTTTAGGATAGATATTTCTTGTTGATGGATTGAGCCTTTTATCATTATGTAGTGGCCTTCTGTATCTTTTTTTATTTTTAATAGCTTGAAGGGTACTTTGTCTGAAATTAAGATCGCTACTCCTCCTTTCTTTTGTATTCCGTTCACCTGAAAGTTTGTTTCCCATCCTCTTACTTTGAGTCTGTGGGTGTCCTTTCTAGTGAGGTGAGTCTCTTGAAGGCAGTAGACTGTTGCCTGATGATATTTTATCCATTTTGCTATTCTATGTCTTTTCAGTGGTGCATTTAGTCCATTCACATTTAGGCTAATAATTGAAATGCAAGAGTTGATCCCTGTCATAAGGTTCTTATAGAGTTGTTCCTGTTTATTTGTTGTCTTTCTTTGGGTTTTGGAGTTGGTTCATGTGTGTTTTTAATCTTTTGCCTGTACTCTTGTGAAGAATGCTGTTGTTCTTTTTTCTTTTTCTTCTGTGTTCAGTACTGTCTTAAGTGTTTCTTGTAGGGGTAGTCTGGTGGCAGCGTAGGTTCTTAGGGATTGGATGTCTGGAAAAGATTTCAATTCTCCCTCACTAATGAAGCTTAGTTTGGCTGGGTAGGTTATTCTTGGTTGAAATTGTTTCTCTTTTAGAACTTTGAAGATAGGACTCCAGGCTCTCCTGGCCTGAAGGGTTTCTGTGGATAAATCTGCTGCTATTCTAATTGGTTTTCCCTGGTAGGTAGTCTGGCCTTTTTCTCTTGCTGCCTTTAGGATTTTTCCTTTCATAGCTACTTTGTTTAGGCGAATTATTATGTGTCTGGGAGTTGGTCTTCTTGTTTGTTGTCTTGCAGGGGTTCTCTGCATCTCTTGTGTTTGAATATTTTCATCCTTAATGAGGTGAGGGAAGTTTTCTTGAATGATTTCATGAAATGTTTGTTCCAGTGTGGCTTCTGTTTCTCTTTCTGCCTCAGGAAGCCCCATTATTCTTAGGTTTGGTCTCTTGAAGTAATCATTCATCACTTGTAGGTTTTGTTCTGTCTTTTTGAGCTTCTTTTCTATGCTTTTGACAGTCTGGGTTAGTTCTGTGTTTTGGTCTTCGAGCTCTGAGATTCTTTCTTCTGCTTGGCTGATTCTGCTTTCCATGCTTATTAGTCTGTTGTTCATTTCCATCACAGTATTTTTTACTGCTGTCATTTCTGACAACAGCTCCTTCCTATTTTCCTCTTGTCTCTCCTCAATTTTTCAAATTCTCTCCATTAATGTCTTGATGTCTGGGTTTGTTGCATGTAGCCAGTCATTCTGGGGACTCTTCATTGTCTGTGTTCCAGAATCTGTTTTCTCATTGTCTGATCTCCCAGGGGTCTGTGTAAGACCTCTATTCTTCTTTTGGTTTTTCTTCATTTGTGCGGTTTTTCCCCCTCCCTACTTTTTCCTTCCCTCCACGTCACCGTCTTTTTAAATTCTGTTATTCAGGGGTAACAGGATTGGTTTTACTTCTGTTTGTTCAATCTCCTATTCTTTATGTATGTCCTCTTACTTTGTTCAATTCTGAAGTTGCACTGTAGGTTGGAGGTGGTCCTTTTTGCAGTTTTGAGATGTACTTAAGGGGAGAGCTGTGATTCAAAATCTGTCTGCAGGTCCTGGTATTCGCTGACAGGCGTGTGGATAATGTGGAACCCACTTCCCACTGCCCTGGAATCTGTCCGTACAGTGGGGCTGTAGGTTTACTCCCTGAAATAAAATGTGGTTAGCAGAGGGGAGAGAATGGAGCAGACAGTGGGTTGAAGAGGGGAGTGGAGAGATAGAGGAGTAAGGGGGGAAACAAACGAGTGTGCCAACAAATAGAGAGAGAGGCCTATACTGAAACAGATAAAAACAATAGACCACAGCTACAGTCGAACCAACTCTCATACAAACAAAAATAAAACATAGTGATGCTAACATACCAGCTATCCAACCACCTTATTAGTGTGCTGTTCCTTTATACAAAGACCTGGTTTACGGACCGAAGAAAAGATAAGAAAAGGAAAAGGAAAAGAGAAAAAAAAGGGAACAATACAGTAGGAATAGAATTAAGTCATTAAGCTAATAGAATCAATGAAGCACACTCTGAGACATTTCGTTTAAGTCCAATGTCCTTTCAGGTCTGATTTCTAGTTTTCTTTTCAAGCTGGTAAATTAGTTTGCAGTTAGGGTCAGTTGCCCCTGATCTGCTTGTGAAGGACAGATCAGTTCAACCTTCCTTCAGCAGTTTGGTCTATGTCTTTATCAAGCTTATTTCTCCCGTTTCGGTGTTGTTACCTTGAATCGCCAGCAGGTGGTGCTATCTCATTGCTCGTCCCAGAGTGGGTGGGGCCAGACAGGAACAAGATGGCTGCCTGCCTCCGAGCAGGCAACAGGAGCCCCACGCCGGGCGGGCAGGACAGTCTCAGACGCAGGAGAGGTGGCAGCGATCCCAGCAGATCTTCCCTGAAGCGGTTTGTTGTGGATCTCCTCGGGCCAGGTGGTGTGATGTGCTACCCCTCCCAGAGGCCTTGGCGGCGGCAGTGACAGCAGCGGCGGTGGGGGGAGGGGCTGTGGCAGCTGCGGCGGGACTGTTTGCAATGCAGTAAAACCGTCCAGTCGTTGCGATGTCCTAGCGGTGGCAACGGCCGAGCTCTGTCTGAAGAGCAGGCTGCGATGCTGGGGTCCCCAGCCCCCCTGGGTGAGAGTCAGAGACCCACTGCAGATCTCCCTTGCAGAGGGCTTCAGACGCCGGGTTGCCCCATCGCCATCTTGCCGCGTCTCCCCGAGTCTTTGCATTTTTATAACCTGTGTCACATCATATGGTGAGCAAGCATATTTTTCAGGGAGCACATTTTAAGAAAAGAGCATAAACATGAACATTTGTAGGCAGTAGATCATGAGGAGAAAAGGGCCCAGCCTTTTAAAAACCAGAGAAGCTGAGGCAGCCCACCAGTAAAACCTGCTAGACCAGCCCTAGGTACAGCGACCCTGGGCCAGCATCCTAAATCTGTTGCTTCTGATTCTGTTCAAAGAAAATGATGACTGAGACAAAAGGCAACATGTGAAAACTGTGTATCTACTTAAATAGCCATCAACTGATACTTTCATATTCTTAAGACAACTTGTAGATTAGAGCCACCATTAGCTGCTGTACCCTGGCCCTGCCTGGGTCAGCATCTCCAGGGTGCACCTTGAGCCAGCCTACTTCCTGGATGCCCTGCTTGGCCACCTGGCCCTGAAGACAAGCCCGGCTCCTCCCACATGTACCATATCCCATCCCCATTCTGCCCCAGAACCCTGCAAGGGCTCTTGTGAGCCTCCCCTCTTTCACCCCCTAGGATGGGGCTCTCTGTACCTGACATACTGAGCCCCCCAAGCCCCCGGGCCCCAGACCCTCAGGGCTCAGCTCCAGAGCCCCTTCTCGGGCAGCGCCAGGCCCTCTGCCAGTACCACTGACCAGTCTCAGACAGGGACACAGTCACAGGACATACCACTGTGGCATCAGCTGGGCCACTGATTTCATGACTGACTTCATGGGGCTACCACCTGTTCACAGCACATCTTCAGCAGGTGTTCAGGACCAGCTGAGTCTTCCTCCACACCAGGTGGAAAAACCCCTCCCTCCCTCTCTGCTCCTTGAGCACCTCCTAGGGATAGGCTTGTGACTTCTGTTTACACTGTGCTGCTACCCAGGTTATACGTTTAGAAAATTCCCAAAACAAACTGACTAAGCCCCAGCTGAAGAGCAAACCAGTCACCTGCAAACACCTGGCCTCAGAGTCCAGGTGCTTCCCCTCACAGAGGCTGCACACTGGGCCCACCCCATTCCCAACCTGGGAAGCGAGGAGAGGCATGTGTCCTAAGAGTTCCCACGTTACAGAGGGCAGTGTGTAATTCCTATTGAGGCTGCAAAACCAGAGGGCTTTTGAAGAAGGAAAGGGGGAAAGTAACTGTGATTTCAAAAGAAGTCCAGTCAGATTCTGGCTCTGAGTCCGGCTCTGAGTTAGTTCAGTTCTTCTTGGACATGCCCTTGGGGCCTCAACTCCCAAAGCCCCAGAGCCCTGCTGGACAGTGTCGGGGTACCAGCCCCGACCAAAGGGGGAAGGGTTAGGACCCGCTCCAGAGAATCCGGATGGCGAGAAGAGACGACTCTGAGGCCATTTCTTCTGGGAACAGTCTGATCAGGACTGAAGCCAAATTTTATTTGGACACCTTCCAACTTATATACCATTTTTCATACCCTCCAGCAGTGTGATAATCACTTGCTGGGGGCGTACACACTCCATGATGTATATTGCGATTTACAAACTATGCATCACAAGACCATCACGAGACTTGCAGACTCCAAGCAGGCGTGCCTTACAAATCTCACATCAAGGTCACAGGTGCACAAATACAGTTCATTTAAAAGTGTCTTCCATAGTGTTCAACGAATCATTCATATTATACTCTTTGTTCTAAACCCTGATTAATACAAAAACTTTCTTAGTTAACTCTAGGTTCAATCCAAGTTCACTGACTCCCAATATTTTTTAACGACCGATATTATCAACTTAACACTATACTATAATCTATTAGTTTACCTAAATGACTTAATTTTTATTTATTCCATTAACCTATTACGATTCAACATAGTGGCCTGTAATTCTACAACAATTAATTCAAAACTTATTTCTTATCATGACTTATATGAGTTTCGTGATCTAGTGTTTGGACTTTAATACTATGCTACATCTCATTAAGTTAATACCTTATCATTAAATCTTATAATTATCATTGACGTATGATTTTAGAATCATAACACTATAATTCTCATTCTATTCTAATAAAACTATGACTTTAACCCAAAACTTAAATCTTTTTTCCTAGTATATTAATACATGGCTACGTGTAAAATTTCCTATTATCATATTAGAAGCAAAAACTACAGCGTTGGGAAAGTTTCGGTATACTAATCAAAGGATCTTAAAATTGGCCTACAGGAACAGGAACTAAAGTCATAATCTGAAAAAAGGAAACTTAAAAAGCTTAAACAAAACCTAAAAGTTTTCTACGAATGCTTATTACTGTTTAAATCTTTCTGATGAAAATTATATCGTTTTAAATGAATGTTTTATCCGAACAAGTCTATTCTAAAAATCAAATAGTGTCTGCTACACTCTTGGATAATGGACTGCGCAGTTACTATGGAAATGGCCACGGGCTGAAGCAAGCAGTTTCGGCATGTAAGGAAACTAGAAAAACGTCCTGAAGAAAAACGCCCTGCCCGGCTAAAAGGTGGGGCAATAAAACTATTATAATTTAGTTTCTAATCTTAATGCTAGGAGGAACTACCTTTGGGAACAAGAGCTGAAGAAAAACGCCCTGCCCGGCTAAAAGGCGGGGCAATAAAACTATTATGATAATTTAATTTCTAATCCTAATCCTAGGAGGAACTGCCTTTGGGAACAAGAGCTGACTCACCAGTCTACCAGGAATAGAAGTTAAAAAATATCTAGAAAGAAGTAATCTTTAGAAAGGACAAGGTCATTCTGCTGTATAAACTTTCATCAGGCGTATAGAGATTTTACTTATAAGTTTTACTGCCATGTGTGCACGCTGGTCACCAATCACACGCCAATATTATAGGTATAACTGACATCCTATGTCAGAGGCGATCTTCCAGATGGGCCTTTACAGGCCTCAGCCATGTAGCTATAGATGTTGGCTCCCAACAGGACAGGGCCATACTCAAGGGAACACAGGCCTAGTGCAGTCCAGCAGAAGGGCTGTCCAGGGAGAGCTCAGGAGAGACTGAGAGTGATTCACATGCTGGCTGGACACGCTGAACAAAGCCCAAGAGACAGAAAGAGAGAAACATACAGGGAACTAGATAGGCAGAGACACACAGAGAAAGGGTGAGAGAGACAGAGAGATGGATAAAGACAGGGAGAGCGAGAAAGATGAATAGAGTTAGAGAGACAGAGACATAGTGAGACAGAGAAATAGAAAGAGATACACAGAGATAGAGACAGAAAGATAATGAGACAGAGAAAAATAGAGATGAAGACAGAGAAACAGAGAAACAGAGAGATAGAGATGAAGACAGAAATAGAGGAACGCAGAGACAGAAAGAGTGTGACATATTAGGGATAAACAGAAAGAGATTGCAAATGACAGAGGCACAGAGATAGAATCAGAGAGACACACAGGGAGAAACAGGGAGATTGTGAGATGTCAGTCTAATTCCCCACCTTTGCTTTACCAGTGAAATCCCTAGCTCTGTTTAATTTGAGGGAAGAGTAAGAAGGGCATGGGGGAGACCTAGAGACAAGGGCACAGCCAGGAGGATAGAGTATGTGGGGGGAGAGGCCAGGGCCTTAAGCAGTATACCCCTCACCCTTTTAGGACACACCTCTACCCTCTGTGTCCTGTCCCCTCACCATGTTTCCCCAGACAAACTTCAGCACACACATAATGCCCCTGCATGTGCCTGTGTCTGGGACCCTTATGGTGGGTGGCCCTTAACTCCCTGAGTATGCAGCTGAAGCCCCAGGGACTCTGGCACAGGGGCAGGGCTGGGTCCTCTCAAGACCAATATCTACTCAGAGCCACAGGGAGGAGGCACCCTGGGAAGATTTACCAGGAGCCCTTGTTCTGATGGTATGGCACCGCCCAGAGTCATTCGAGTCACCCACATCTGCATGGAGATGAATGTGGGACAGGCTCAGGGGAATAGGAGTGAGCCCCAGGCTCTGGGGTAGATCAGGGCAGGAAATTTTTGTGGAAAACCTCAGCAAAACAGGCTCAGCCTTCCTTCCCAGTGACTTCTGGAACCAGTGTTAGCCAGACAGCCTATAGATAGGTCAAGCACTTAAATAAAAGAGGAAGAAAGGAAGGAAGAAGAGAGGGAGGAGGGGGGAGAGGGGGAGGGAGGGAGAAGAGAAGAATGGTGATGTAATTCTAAATGGGACCATTAATGCTTTCTTAAAATTCCCTTCAGATTTTGGGGTACAAAGAAAGGTAAGGGGCTTCTGAGCCTGATGCCACTGAAAGCAATAAGAATGTATCTAACAATAATGTATCTACTAAGATCATATTTACTAAGGTATCTACTGAGGATGTTTCTACAAATAATGTATGTACTAACAATGCATCTACTAAGAATGAACCTAATAAGAATGAATCAACTAAGAATGCATCTACTGACAATGTGTCTACTAAGAATGCTTCTCAAGGGAAACGAGAGCTAGCAACTCACCTTTCCAAAGTTTTCTTTCTATAAAGCATGCTTGAAGACCTGGGAAAGGACCAATAAGAAAGAAATTTTAGCCGGGCTCGGTGGCTCAGCCTGTAATCCCGCGCCTTTGGGAGGCTGAGGTGAGTGGATTGCCTGAGCCCGCGGGTTCGAGACCCGCCTGGGCAGCAAGACCTCATCTCTACAATAAATCAAAAAATCAGCCGGGCGTGGTAGCGCATGCCTGTAATTCCGGCTACTCGGAAGGCTGAGGCGGAAGGATCGCCGGAGCCCAGCAGGTCGAGGCTGCGGTGGCCGGGAGCGGCCACTGCACTCCAGTCTGGGCAACAGAGTGAGACTCCAACTCAAAAAAAAAAAAAGAAAGAAATTTTAAAAGCCTGAGCACAACATTTTTATTTGCTCTAGTTATTGTTCTTTTGCATTGAAATGCATCAGTAAAATACCAGATCTGAGAACTTCTATTACAGAAGTACACTGAAATATAGTATTAATTTTACAAATATGTTAAGCCATTGCTTTAAATAAAATTTAACTCACTAAGTGGTTTGGTCTTGCAGCACAGAGAAAATAGCATCACCGTTTGCCAGTCCAGGGTCCCAGCAGACAGCCCAGCCTCCCACTTCCTCCCCGGACTTTGGTTATTTTAAAACCAAAATTCTACTTTGATAACGTAATACTCTTATCTGATATTTGGGTGTCGTTACTGAATGTGACACACATATTCCAGACTTCTAAAGTCACGGGAGACATCAAGGAGAAAAGTCCCTGCTTTTTAATTCCCCAATTTAGCATTTTGCATCACAAGCCAAATCTTAAAACTGAGCAGTGGAACTCACATGGGGAGACAGCCTGTGGGCTATTTTAATAGTCAAGGTGGCAGAAACCTTGCTGGGCGCAGTGACCCCAAACCCACCTTGGTACCCTCCCCTAAAGGACACGGCTGTTCTTGGGCTCCCTCCTGTGGGTGCCTCAGGGAATGAGGGAAACAACACCTTCCAAAAAAAAGAAATTAGGCTTTCCCACTGCCAACTGGGCCAGGGCACCTGCGTGTCTCAAGCAGGGTGTACAAGGTAAGAGAGATGCCAGGACTGCAAAAAAGAAATTCATGGCTCCACCTGGATTAGATCTCAGAATAAAAAGAGGGAGCTATCTTTGGCAACTCCCTCCAAGAGATCAATCTTTTCAGAATGAAGAACTGATTAGCATTATCTGTATATCCGGCAAAGAAAGAACGCAACAAGCATGTATGTTCAGGTCAGAGCGATTGCTCACTTTCCTTAGCCTCAGGTGTTTTCAAAAACTGACACTCCACACACCCAGGACAGGCGTATATCTACAGCTGCTTGGCAGGGACTCTGTGAGGACACAGGAGAAAGAAGTTTCAAGAACATGGAAGGTGGGTCAGCCACATCTTAGGAAGGACAGGCACGGCATGTGAAGACAATGCATTATTCTCAGGGCATCTTAATCCTGGTAGCAGATGCAGCCGCCCTCTTACTGAGGAGAATGTGTCCATGTTTCAAGGAAATGGTCTTTGCATATGGAGGCTTGGGGTGGGGAACACACTGTTATGTGCATTCAGAGCTGGGAACAACCGCATTCACAAAGTGTCAATTACTGGATCAGTGTAAGCTTTTCGAAGAACGTTTCTAGTCACATGTACTTAGGAGTCTAATTTTGCATTTTATTGCTGATCCTTGACTGGGGAGTTGGGGGACAGACTATCCAAGTCTCCTGGGGCTTTTGCTGGGGTGATCGATCACTGTAGCCTGGGTCTCATGTCCTGGGTGGTCCCGACCAAGCCTATCCCTCACAAGTTAAGGTCAACCCACTGACAGGAAGAAACAGAACCACTTAACACATCTGCAACTGCTGGAGGGGACACCTCTAAACTAGTACAACCGAACCAAGATGAAAATCTAGTTTTAATAAAAATACTATATAAAGTACCATGTAGAGGTTCAAAAAATGTTAACATCAACTAGCAACAGAGACTGGCTTCACAGAATCTCAAATGTGAAGAATCTCTAAGGATGTCAGTCAACCACAAGCTAGTGCCATCTCACAGGGTTACATGCTGGTGTTGAGTGACTGACTGCCTGTGAAACAGGGTGTCTGGTATTGAGGACCACTTTCCTAATGGGTATTGATCAGCAAGAGCTCAGAATGGAACCTGGTTGAGGGGAAGATTAGAATAATGGCCCTGAGGTGACTCTTCTAGGCGGGAGGAGGAGTCTTGTGATGTCTCTTAAGTGCACCAGGCACTCCAAGGTCACCTCTCACCTCATTTGCACAAAGCTCTTCAAATACCCAAAGAGCAGGCAGGGCTGAGGAGAAGGGGCTGAAGGAACAGGGAGAACAGGGCATGCTGGGAAGGGGTCCTGTCTCTCCACAACGGAAGCAGCTCCTGTAAATACTTAATAAGCAGTTCTTGGAAAACAGAGGGTGTCAGTTCTTGTGGATTCACTAATAGGCATGCTTTTAACGGTTACATGGGGCAACCTCCTCAGGTCCCCTCCCACTGTGGGAGCTTTTCTGTTCTCTCAATAAATCCTGCTTTCAAAAAAAAATAGTTACATGACTCTCAGACTTCATGAAAACAGCACCCCCAAACCCCATGTTCCTACTTGATAACTTCTTATGTGGGATCCAAGGAGAACCCCTTATAACTAGGGCTGTTCCCTCCATGCTGCCTGGCACTGTAGCTGGTCCTGGGACATGTACATGACTTTTTTGTAAATGTTAACACTGTGTGTGCATTTGTAGGAAGAGGACTCCTGGCCTGGCCTGTGTTTAACAGGGCTGTGATGTCCCATCACTCAAGTGGGCTCCATGGAAGGTGACCTTCCTCTTCTCCTCCGTCCTCTCCTCCCTCCCCTCTCTCTTCCTCTCCTTCTCCTCTTGCTAGATGAGCACATTTAATGAAGAAGCCATGGTGTATTGACTGAAGCTCACTGCCCCTTAGGAACGTGAGAGCCAGGTCTTGGGCAGGGCTGGGCCTGCTCCATATGGTGGCATTTCACCTCGAAGAGTGTGACAGCCCCCCTAAAACAAGTGCACAGGAATGATGACTTGAGTGTCCTTTGAAATGAAGGATGATGAAGAGACGCCTATTTCACACTGCATGAAAGTGAATGAAACCTATGGAGAGAAAGCCAAGGAGAGCATTTGACATGCAGGGAGCCACACTGTCTGAGCCATGAGCCCCGAGGACGGCTGCCATCTTCCACAGCCCCACTTACCCACAGTCCTGCACTGCCAGCTGTCACCCGGGGAAGGACACAAGTGCCTCTCCTCAAAGATCAATTTTTAAAAGTAATTTTAATTATACTTTTTACAGAAAACTCCTTGATTACACAGACTCACATCCTATGTGAAATGAATTAATATACACCCAAAACCAAAACTACACTATGTTCTGCTTAAATACTTGCATTCAAATCTCTCAAGTTACTTTTAAAATTATAAGCACATATGGAATTCCCTTTGTTATTCTAAAATTTCTAGCCCATAG
>JAPVLO010003400.1:0-21648 GCA_027257055.1 Cephalopachus bancanus | reverse complement strand
AGAAGAACAAAAGACCATAAACCAACAACAAAATCAAATGCTGAACATGCAATCATTCACATGCACACATAAGCAGAGAATGCCAAATAAAATAAGAAAGAAGTGAAGAAAGAAAAAAAAAATTGGATGGAAGAGATGCAGGCCAAAGTCTCACATACACATTCATGCACACAGGAGAAATATTTTAAGAATAGATGAACTAACAAAGTCAGAAAATTTTTTAAATTAAAAAATAATGGAAAATTTAAAAAAACAAAGACAAAATAACCTGTCCTCTTGTGGCAGGCTCTGTAATTGTTCCTCTAATCAGATCCCTCCTTCAGAGTCACCTCTTTCACTCTCTCCTCAGGAAATGAAGCAGGGAAGGAGGAAAGGCAGTGGAGGTGGGTGGGACTGCAGTCCTCACCACCCACTCTCATGTGGTCAGGGAGATCTTTTGTGGGGATATAAAGGATAGTCTCTTCCCCAAGTATGTACTCTCTTGAGGTTGCCCCAGCCAGGCCTATTTTTGAATAGGGTTCTCCTATTGTGACTGATGTCCAGGCTCTGTTTGGGTTTGTCCCTCTCAGTTGTGGCTGAGCTGTGTGTGTCTGATGTTCAGAGGATTGCTGGGGAGGAGGGGGTTTGGGTCAGCCCCAGACTCAGCACTGATCTCTTTGGAGTTCTTCCTCATCCCTTTCTGGCCACACCCTTTGTCCCACAGCTGGATTGGGGTAGGAGGTGGGGCACCGGGAACTCAGTACTTGTCAGATCCCTCTGAAGTTTGTGCTCTCAGGATATTTTCTCTGGACCACAATCCAGTCCTGAGATATTGGTTTGCCATTCACAGAGACAGGATCTCTGGGCTCCGTCTGCAGCCCTTCCAGTGCCTTGTTAGGTGCTGAAGCAGTGAGGCAAAGCCCAGAGCAGTCACTCTCCTATTTCAATGGTAAGGGAGTGCCTAGGGCAATAGTTTGTCTGTGTTGCTTAGGCAGCAAGCTGGAGGCTGGATTTAGGGGGGAGCTGAGTGGAGCAATGCAAATCTCTGCCTGAAAAATGGCTGCAGTGGGTGACTTCTCACCAGGCATGTGTTCCTCTCTCCAGATTCCCCCAATGCTCTCTCTCCAATAATCAAATCCTGCGCTCTAGCGGGTCCGGTATGCCAGGTGATGGTGTGTGCCAGGTGCTGGGAATCAGCTGGATTCAGCAGGCTTTTCTCAGGTACGTTCTTGCAGGCAATAGATGTTTCTGTGGTGATCTTGTGAGCTGCACAAGAAGGGGGACTCACACTCCCACCAGGGCCCGCCTACTCACACAGAGAGTCTTTATTGTCACCTACCTCCACGGAGATACTTACAGCCTGACCTGTCAGCCGCCATCTTAAGCTCCTCTGCCTAGAAATCATTTTTTAAGAAATCTTTTCTAAAATACAATAACAAAGGCACGATCCATGAAAAAAAGAATCAATAAGCAGAACTTTCTTAAAAATTGTAACTCTGCCGAAGACACTGTCAATTGAGTGAGAAGAAAAGCCAGATTGGTATAAATATTTCCAAGAGATACAGCACATAAAAGAATATTACCTACAACATCCAAACTACTTTTTAACCCTCAACAATCAGAAATTGGGACTTCCGGCAAGATGGCAATGGGGCAACCTGGTCTGTGAAACCCTCTGCAAAGGAGAACTGCAGTGGGTCTCTGGATCTTGCCCCGGCGGCTGCAGACCCCAAAATCGCAGCTTACTCTTCATATGGAGCGCGGCCATTTTCACTGCTGGGACATCGCAGTGGACTGGACAGCCACCACAGCGCAGACACCGCCGCCGCCACTGCCGCCGCTGTCGCTGCTGCAGCCACCGAAGCCACAGCCGCCACAGCCGCGGCTGGTAGCACATCACACCACCTGGGCCAGAGGCAATCCACAACTTCAGTCCTTGAAGCCACTTCAGGAAGATCTGCTGGGATCGCTGCCACCTCTCCCGCGACTGAGACGACATGCATGCCATGAGTCCCCTGCCTGTGCCCTGAGGCAGGCATCCATCTCCACTCTTTGTTGGGTCCTGTCCGGCCCCACCACCTCTAGGGCGAGCAGCTGAGATAGCACCTCCAGCTGGTGATTCAAGGTAATAACACTGAAACGGGAGAAACAAGCTTGAAAAAGACAGGCCAGAGTGGTAAACGGACAGTAATCTGAACTGTCCTTCACAGCAGCCAGGGGCAACTGACCCTAACTGCAAACTAATTTACCTGCTTGAAAAGAAAGCTAGAAATCAAAACTGAAAGGACATTGGACTTAAATGAAAAGTCTCAGAGTGTGCTCCATTGATTCTGTTAGTTTAATGACTTAATTCTATTCCTACTGTATTGTTCCTTTTTTTTGCCTCTTCCCTTTCTTCTCTTTTCTTCTCTCTGTAAACCATATCTTTGTATAGAGGAACAGCACACATTAAGGTGGTTGGTTAGCTTGTATGTTAGCATCACTATATGTTTTATATTTTTTTGTATGGGAATTAGTTCATCAGTAGCTGAGGTCTATTGTTTTTATCTGTTTCAGTATAGGTCTCTCTCTCCATTTGTTGGCACACTCGTTTGTTTCCCCCCTTACTCCTCTATCTCTCCACCCACCTCTTCAACCCACTGTCTGCTCCATTCTCTTCCCTCTGCTAACCACATTATATTTCAAGGAGTAAACCTACAGCCACACTGCACAGACAGATTCCAAGGTAGTGGGAAGTGGGTTCCAGATTATCCACATACCTGTCAGCGAATACCAGGACCTGCAGATAGATTTTGAATCACACCTCCCCCCGTAAGTAAATCTCAAAACTGCAAACAGGACCAACCCCAACCTACAGTGCAACTCCAGAATTGAACAAAGTAAGAGGGCATACATAAAGAATTGGAGATTGAACAAACAGAAGTAAAACCAATCCCTCTACCCCTGAATAACAGAATTAAAGAAGACAGTGATGTGGAGGAAAGGAAAAAGGAGGGAGGGGGTAAAACCACACAAATGAAGAAAAACCAAAAGAAAAATATAGTTCTCATACAGACCCGTTGGAGATCAGATACTGAGAAAACAGATTCTGGAACACAAACATTGAAGAGCCCCCAGAATGGCTGGTCACATGCAACAAATGAAGACATCAAGACATTAATGGAGAGAATTAAAAAAATTGAGGAGAGACAAGAGGAAAATAGGAAGGAACTGATATCAGAAATAACAGCAGTAAAGAATACTGTTATGGAAATGAATAACAGACTAATAAACATGGAAAGCAGAATTAGCCAAGCAGAAGAAAGAATCTCAGAGCTTGAAGACCAAAACACCGAACTAACCCAAACTGTCAAAAGCATAGAAAAGAAGCTCAAAGAGACTGAACAAAACCTGCAAGAGATGAATGATCACTTCAAGAGACCAAACCTAAGAGTAATTGGGCTTCCTGAGGCAGAGAGAGAAACAGAAGCCACACTGGAACAAACATTTCATGAAATCATTCCAGAAAACTTCCCTCATCTCATCAAGGATAAAAAAATTCAAAGACAAGAGATTCAGAAAACCCTTGCAAGACAACAAATGAGAAGACCAACTCCCAGACACATAATAATTCACCTAAACAAAATAGCTATAGAAGAAAAAATCCTAAAGGCAGCAAGAGAAAAAGGCCAGACTACCTACCAGGGAAGACCAATTAGAATAGCAGCAGATTTATCCACAGAAACCCTTCAGGCTAGGAGAGCCTGGAGTCCTATCTTCAAAGTTCTAAAAGAGAAACAATTTCAACCAAGAATAACCTACCCAGCCAAACTAAGCTTCGTTAGTGAGGGAGAATTGAAATCTTTTCCAGATATCCAATCCCTAAGAACCTTCGCTGCCACCAGACCACCGCTACAAGACACATGAAGAAAGTACTGAACACAGAAGAAAAAGAAAAAAGAGCAACAACATTCTTCACAAGAGTACAGGCAAAAGATTAAAAACACACATGAGCCAACTCCAGAACCCAAAGAAAGACAACAAACAAACAGGAACAACTCTGTAAGAACCTTATGACAGGGATCAACTCTTGCATTTCAATTATTAGCCTAAATGTGAATGGACTAAATGCACCACTGAAAAGACATAGAATGGTAAAATGGATAAAAACTCACCAGGCAACAATATACTGCCTTCAAGAGACTCATCTCACTAGAAAGGACATACACAGACTCAAAGTAAAAGGATGGGAAACAAACTTTCAGGCAAATGGAACACAAAAGAAAGGAGGAGTCGCGATCCTAATTTCAGACAAAATACCATTTAAGCTATCAAAAATTTAAAAAGATACGGATGGCTACTACATAATGATAAAAGGTTCACTCGATCAACAGGAAATATCTAGCCTAAACATATGTGCAGCCAACATAGGTGTGCCAACTTTCATAAAGCAACTTCTAGGAAAACTAAAGAAAGATATTGACTCAAACACCATCATAACTGGGGAATTTCATACTCCACTCACAACCCTAGACAGATCATCAGGACAAAAAATTAGCAAGGAGATCCAGAATCTCAATGTAACTTTGGACCAAATGGACTTAATTGATACCGATAGAACACTCCATCCAAAGACCACAGAATATACATTCTACTCAGCACTGCATGGAACATATTCTAAGATCGACCTAGTAATTGGCCATAAATCAACCATAAGCAAATTTAAAATGATGGAAATTCTACCATGCACCTTCTCGGACCACAGTGGAATCAAAATAAACATTGACACCAACAAAGTCCCCCCAAAACCACAAAGACATGGACACTAAACAGCATGATACTAAAAAACTCCTGGGTCAATGTTGAAATCAAAACAGAGATCAAAAGATACCTGGAAACAAATGAAAATGAAGAAACATCTTATCATAACCTCTGGGACGCCTTGAAAGCTGTAGTAATAGGGGAATTTATATCCCTGCAAACACACATGAAGAAAATGAAAGGAACACAAATTAACAACCTAACAAGCTAGCTAAAGAAGATGGAAAAGCAAGGCCAAAAAAACCCTAATTTCAGCAGAAGAATCCAGATCACCAAAATAAAAGCCCAAATCCAGATATAGAAGACAAAAAGATAATACAAAAAATTAATGAAACAAAAAGCTGGTTCTTCAAAAGGATAAACAAGATCGATGGTCCCCTAGCTAGACTGACCAAGAAAAAAACAAGAAAAAATCAAATAAGCACAAACAGAAACATGAAAGATGAAGTCATATCTGATCTTGAAGAAATACAAAAGATCATTAGAGACTACTATGTACACTTGTATGGAAACAAACTTGAAAACCTTAAGGAAATGAAGGACTTTCTGAGCTCACTCAACCTACCTAGATTGGAACAAGAAGAAATTGAGACCCTAATAGACCAATAACAGTCAAGGAAAACTGGAACAAGACTAGGATACCCACTCTCATCCCTCCTGTTCAACATAGTATTGGAAGTCCTGGCTCGAGCAATCAGAGAAGAGGAGGCAATCAGGGGTATCCAAATAGGAAAAGAGGAAGTCAAATTATCTCTCTTTGCAGATGATATGATTGTGTACCTTGAAAACCCAAGAGAATCTGTCAAAAACCTCCTTACACTGATAAAGCCCTTTCGCAAAGTCTCAGGATACAAAATAAATGTACAAAAGACAATCGCATTTCTCTACACCAATAATAAACAAACAAAAACCCAAATAAAAACCCAATTCCATTCACAATAGCCACACAAAAAATGAAATACCTTGGCATCTTCCTAACCAGAGATGTGAAAGACCTTTACAATGAAAATTACAAAACACTGCTCAAAGAAATCAAAGATGACACAAACAAGTGGAAAATTATCCCATGCTCATGGGTTGGAAGGATCAACATTGTGAAGATGTCCATCTTACCTAAGGCAATCTACAAATTTAATGCAATACCTATCAAATTACCAGCAACATTCGTCTCAGAACTAGAAAAGACAACACAGGAGTTCATATGGAAGCAAAAACATCCAAGAATAGCCAGAATAATCCTCGTCAAAAAAAAAAAGCAGGTGGTATCACATTACCAGACTTCAACTTTGCTATAAAGCTACAATCATCAAAACACCTGGGTATTGGTATAGGAACAGGCATATAGATCAATGGAATAGAATTGAGATTCCAGAAGCAAAACCTCAATTTCTCAACCAACTCATCTTCAACAAGGCCTCCACCACCTACCACTGGGAAGAGGAGAACCTATTCAGTAAATGGTGCTGAGAAAACTGGCTAACCACATGCAGAAGATTGAAACAGGACCCCTATCTATCCCCATGCCCAAAGATTAACTCCAAATGGATCAGAGACCTAAATGTAAAACCTCAAACCATAAGAACCTTAGAAAATGAATGAAATACCCTCATGGAAATCGGAACTGGCCTCCAATTCCTGAACAAAACCCAAAACTCACATGTCGTAAGAGAAAAGTAGACAAGTGGGAACCTTATTAAACTGACAAGCTTCTGCAAGCCCAAAGAAACCATCAAGAGAGTAGGGAGACAGCTAGGGAGACGGGGAAAAAAATATTTGCCAACACAGGTGTGACAAAGGCTTAACATCCTGAATCTACAAGGAACTAAAACGTGCTGAAAAGAAAAAAAAACAACCCCATTTAACTGGGCAAAAGATATGAACATACACTTCACAAAAGAGGGCATCTGAGCAGCCAACAAACACATGAAGAAATGTTCAACCTCACTAATCATCAGGGAGATGCAAATCAAAACCACACTGAGGGGGCTCGGCAAGATGGCGACAGGCCAGCACTGCCTGTGAAACTCTCCCCTGAGGAGAATGCAGAGACACTGATTCTCACCCTGAAGGCTGTGGATCCCATCGTCTGCATCCTGTCTTCACATGGAGCTCGAAGGTAGACTTTGCTGAGACATCACCAAGGTCTGGGCAGCTACTGTGGTGGATGCTGCTGCTGTTCCAGTCCGCAGCCATTCCACATGGCACTGCCACTGCCTGGGGCAAGACATGGCCTCCTCCGAGGCAGGCAGCAGAGCTGCTCAGAACCACGCAGCCTCCTCTGAGGCAGCAGAGCTGCCACTGGCCCCCCTCCGAGGCAGCAGACCATCGCCGCCCCCCCCAGGAGCGGAGCCATTCTGCCCCCCCCTCCAAGGCAGCAGAGGCGCCGTGGCCCCCCTCCGAGGCAGCAGAGGTGAGCCGTCCTCCCCAGGCAGTGAAGGTGCCACCACCCCCCTTCCGAGGCAGAGGAGGTGCGCCCCCCCCCCATGCAGCAGAGGCACCACTGCCCCCTCCCAAGGCAGCGGAGCCACCACTGTCCCCCTCCGAGGCAGCGGGCGCCGCCTCCTCCTCCGAGGCAGCCGAACCTCCACCTACTCTGAGGCTGCTGAAACAGCCGCAGCACAGAGGCGACCATTACACATCGCAAGCCTGTGCCAGTGGCCCAGCCGCCACTGCCGCTACTGTTGCTGCTACTGCCGCCACTGCAACCAAGGCAGGCATTCCACATTGCCCCATCAGTTCCTGAGGGGCGGGCAAGCAGCTGAGATAAAGACCATCTGGAGCGAGGGATAACACCACCTGCTGGCGATTCAAGCCCACCACCAGCAAGCGCTGGTCCGAGGCTTGGGTCCCTTGGTCCCACACAGGGCTGGATACTGCGGCCATCTGCTGCTGCTGCTCCACCAAGTGCGTGGGAGTCTCAGGTCTCAGCTAGCTCCGTGGCTACATCGTCTCTCATCATCACCAAGCTGCTGATCACTCAGGGGGGCTCTGGACACCTGCCCTTCAGAGACCCCGGTCCCATTCCTGGTTGAAGTACCCTGTGGGGGGCCCAGAGCCACTCTCGCCACTCACTGCCTGCCCTTTGGGAGTTTTGGAGCTCTGGAGCCCTGGGCCCACCCTGGCTGAGGCACTCAGTCCATGACCCCAAGTTTGGGGGCCCAGACAAGTGGAGAGAAAGGGATCTACGAAAGAGAATCTGCCTCTGCCTCTCTTGGCAGAGATTTCCACTGCCCTGCCCACCTATCAACAAACTCCACCTCGTTCCTAAGGTAACATTGCTAAACAGGAGACAAAGGCCCACCCCTAAGCTGAATCAGATAAAAGCAATTCCCAGGCAGCCAAACCCAAGCTGTGAGTAAACCTAGCTGCCTGAAATGGAAAAAAAAAGGGGGAGAGGCCAAGATCAGAGCTGAAGTGATTTTAGTCTGATCTCGTATTGTGACTTATGATTTTATCATTTTGACTGTTTATTTTGATCATGTTCGTTGTTTGCCTTCTGACTTACACTGTTTCATGTTTATATTGGTCTGTCTCTGTGTAGCTATCAGTTTTTTTTAAGGAATCTTTCTTACATGTCTTCTTCCACTTCTCCCCGGCCTTGTGTCTCTTTCTCACCTGATAGTTGCTATGTATGTCTGTTTTCCCTCTCGCACTTCTCTCTCTCTAACTTCCTATTGACTTCCCCTTCTTCCATTATTTTCCTCTTGTATCCCCCCATTTTAATCTAGGCACAAAGACTACATACTGCTGAACGGATAAATTGTAAGGCAGAGGGAAATAGGTTCCAGTGTGCTCATACCCCTGTTTGTGGATGCTATAATCAGCATATAGACTATAAACCACAGCTTCCCTCTAAATTTAAAACCTCAAAACTGCAAAAAGTACAGATTGCAGCCTACACTCCAACCTCAAAAGTGAACAAAGCCAGAAGACCTCATAAGGAAGAACAGGATATTGCAGAAGAAAAATAAAAGGAATCCCACCTTCCCCCCCAAAAAAGAATTAAAGAAGGGGAGGGAAGGGGAGAGAGAAAAAATCTACAAAAATGAAGAAAAACCAAAAAAAGAGTATGGGTCTCTCCCAGACCCCTGGGAGGACAGACACTGAGAAAACTGACTTCGGAATGCAAACAATGAAGAGCCCCAGAACGAAGGGTCTCAAACTACAAACGATATCAAGACAATAATGGAGAGATTAAAAAGAATTGAGGAGACACAAGAAGAAACTAGGAAGGAGCTGATATCTGAGATAACAGTAATAAAGAATACTGTGAATGAAATAAATAACAAACTGATAAGCATGGAAAACAGAATTACCCAAGCAGAAGAAAGAATCTCAGAGCTTGAGGACCAGAATATAGAACTCACCCAAACTCTTAAAAAAACAGAAAATGAGCTCAAAAAGACAGAACAAAGGCTTCAAGAGATGAGCGATTACTTCAAGAGACCAATCCTAAGAGTAATTGGCATACCTGAGGAAGAAAGAGAGACAGAGACCACACTAGAACAACTTTCCATGAGATCATTCAAGAAAACTTCCCCTTTTCTAATCAGTGATGCAAAAATTCAAACAAAAGAGATTCAGAGAACCCCTACAAGACAACAAATGAGAAGAACAACTCCTAGACACATAATAATTCGCCTAAACAATGTAGGCATAAAATAAAAAATCCTAAAGGCAGCAAGAGAAAAAGGCCAGATCACCTACCATGGAAGACCAATCAGAATATCAGCAGATTTATCTACAGAAACCCTACAGGCTAGGAGAGCTTGGAGCCCTATCTTCAAAGTCCTAAAAGATAAACAATTTCAACCAAGAATAACTTACCCGGCCAAGCTAAGCTTCATCAGCGAGGGAGAATTGAAATCTTTTCCCCGATATCTAATCCCTAAGAACTTATGCTGCCCCCAAACCAACTCTACATGAAACACTTAAGAAAGTACTAAACACAGAAGAAAAGGAATAAAGAACAACATTCTTCAAAAGAGTACAGGGAAAAGAATAAAACATACATGAACCAATCCCCCAAAACCAAAAAAAAGACATAAAAGAACAAGTGGAAGAACAACAACTTCATAAGAACTCTATGATAGGGATGAACTCTCACATTTCAATAATTAACCTGAATGTGAATGGACTAAAAACACCACTGAAAAGACATAGAATGGCAAAATGGATAAAATATCACCAGGCAACAATATACTGCCTTCAAGAGACCCATCTCACTAAAAGGACATACACAGACTCAAAGTAAAAGGATGGGTAACAAACTTTCAGGCGAATGGAACACAAAAGAAAGGAGAAGTCGTGATCCTAATTTCAGACAAAATACCATTTAAGCTATCAAAAATTTAAAAAGATACAGATGGCTACTACATAATGATAAAAGGTTCACTCGATCAACAGAAATATCTATCCTAAACATATATGCACCCAGCATAGGTGCGCCAACTTTCATAAAGCAACTTCTAGGAAAACTAAAGAAAGATATTGACTCTAACACCATCATAACTGGGGACTTTAATACCCACTCACAACCCTAGACAGATCATCAGGACAAAATAACAACAAGGAGATCTGGAACCTCAGTATGACTCTGGACCAAATGGACTTAATTGATACCTACAGAACGCTCCATCCAAAGACCACAGAATCAACATTCTACTCATCACCGCATGGAATGTATTCTAAGATCAACCACATAATTGAGCATAAAACAAGCATAAGCAAATTTAAAAGGACCGAAATTCTACCATGCACCTGCTCGGACCACAGTGGAATAAAAATAAACATTGACACCAACAAAGTCCCCACAAAAACCACAAAGACATGGACACTAAACAGCATGATGCTAAACAACTCCTGGATCGATGAAGAAATCAAAACAGGGATCAATAGATACCTGAAACAAATGAAAATGAACAAACATCTTACCAAAATCTCTGGGATGCCTTAAAAGCTGTAGTAAGAGGGGAATTTATATCACTACAAACACACATGAAGTAAATGGAAGTAACACAAACTAACAGCTTAACAAGCCACCTAAGGAAGCTGGAAAAGCAAGACCACAAAAACCCTAATTTCAGCAAAAGAATCCAGATCACCAAAATAAAAGCCCAAATCCAGGACATAGAAGACAAAAAGATAATACACAAAAACCAATGAAACAAAAAGCTGATTCTTCGAAAGGATAAACAAGATCGATAGTCCCTAGCTAGACTGACTGAGAAAAAACCCAAATAAGCACATTCAGAAACAAAAAGATGAAGTCACATCTGACCCTGAAAAATTCAAAAGATCATTAGAGACTACTACATACACTTGTATGGAATCAAACTTGAGAACCTTAAGAAAATGGAGGACTTTCTGACATCACACAACCTACCTAGGTTGGAACCAGAAGAAATTGAGACTGTAAATAGACCAATAACAAACAAGGAAATCGACTATGTAATAAGAAAACTTCCTACCAAAAAAAAGCCCTGGTCCAGATGGCTTTCCAGCAGAATTCTACAAGACATTCAAGGAGGAGCTGATACCAATCCTACTGAAGGTATTCCAGGTGATAGAAATAGATGGAACTCTCCCCAAATCATTTTACGAAGCCAACATCACATTGATACCCAAGCCAGGTAAAGATCCAACAAAGAAAGAGAACTACAGGCCAATATCTTTGATGAACATAGATGCTAAAATTCTCAACAAGATCCTAGCAAACCGAATTCAGCAATACATCTCAAAAATCATCCATCATGACCAAGTAGGCTTCATTCCTGGGATGCAAGGCTGGTTCAGCATTCGTAAAACCATAAATGTAATTAAATACAGCAACAGAGGTCAAAACAAAAACCACATGATTATACCATTAGATGCAGAAAAAGCTTTTGATAAAATCCAGCACCCTTTCTTGATAAAAACCCTCGAACATCTAGGCATACAAGGAACATGCCTCAAAATAGTAAAAGCCATCTATGAGAAACCCACAGCCAGCATACTCCTAAACAGACAAAAATTGGAACCATTTCCCCTGAAAACTGGAACAAGGCAAGGATACCCACTCTCACCCCTCCTGTTCAACATAGTATTGGAAGTCCTGGCTCAAGCAATCAGAGAAGAGGAGGCAATCAGGGGTATCCAAATAGGAAAAGAGGAAGTCAAATTATCTCTCTTTGCAGATGATATGATTGTGTACCTTGAAAACCCAAGAGAGTCTGTCAAAAACCTCCTTACACTGATAAAGCCCTTTCGCAAAGTCTCAGGGTACAAAATAAATGTGCAAAAGACAATGGCATTTCTTTACACCAATAATTAACAAACAGAAACCCAAATAAAAAACACAATTCCATTCACAATAGCCACAAAAAAATGAAACATCTTGGCATCTTCCTAACCAGAGGGGTGAAAGACCTTTACAATGAAAACTACTAAACACTGCTCAAAGAAATCAAAGATGACACAAACAAGTGGAGAATATCCCATGCTCATGGACTGGAAGAATCAACATTGTGAAGATGTCCATCTTACCTAAGGCAATCTACAAATTCAATGTAATACCCATCAAATTACCAGCAACATTCTTCTCAGACCTAGAAAAAACAATGCAGGAATTCATTTGGAAACACAAATGTCCTAGAATAGCCAGAATAATTCTCAGCAAAAAAAAAAAACAAAGCAGGTAGTATCACATTACCAGACTTCAAACTCTATTATAAAGCTACAATCATCAAAACAGCTTGGTATTGGTATAGGAATAGGCATATAGATCAATGGGATAGAATTGAGATTCCAGAAGCAAAACCTCAATTTCTTAACCAACTCATCTTCGACAAAGCCTCCACCACGTACCACTGGGGAGAGGAGAACTTATTCAGTAAATGGTGCTGGGAAAACTGGCTGACCACATGCAGAAGATTGAGACAGGACCTCTACCTATCCCCATGCACAAAGGTTGACTCCAAATGGATCAGAGACCTAAATGTAAAACCTCAAACCATAAGAACCTTAGAAAATGAAGGACATACCCTCATGGAAATCGGAACTGGCCTCCAATTCCTGAACAAAACCAAAACCCACAGGCCATAAGAGAGAGGAAAGACAAGTGGGACTTTATTAAACTGAAAAGCTTCTGCAAAGCCAAAGAAACCATCAAGAGAGCAGGGAGACAGCCTACAGACTGGGAAAAAGTATTTGCCAACACCAGGTCAGACAAAGGCTTAACATCTTTGATATACAAGGAACTCAAACGTGCTGAAAAGAAAAAAACAAACAACCCCATTATAAAATGGGCAAAAGACATGAACAGACACTTCACAAAGGAAGACATCCGAGCAGCCAACAGACACATGAAGAAATGTTCAACCTCACTAATCATCAAGGAGATGCAAATCAAAACCACACTGAGATACCATCTAACTCCAGTCAGAATGGCAATTATCAACAACTCAAAGAACAACAGCTGCTGGAGAGGGTGTGGAGAAAAGGGAACACTTCTACATTGTTGGCGGGAGTGTAAATTAGTGCAACCTCTGTGGAAAGCAGTCTGGCGATTCCTAAAAGCTCTAAATATCAACCTCCCATACGACCCCACAATCCCCCTACTGGGAATTTATCAGAAAGAACACAAATCACTCTATAAAAAAGACACCTGCACATGTATGTTTATCATAGCCTTGTTCACAATAGCAAGAACCTGGAAGCAACCATGCTGCCCATCAAAACAGGACTGGATTAAAAAATGTGGTACATATACATGATGGAATACTACGCAGCCATAAAAAAGAACAAAATCATGAATTTTGCAGCAACCTGGATGGACCTAGAGTCTATAATACTGAGTGACCTCTCACAAAAACAAAGATCCGAGTATCACATGTTCTCACTCATATAATGGACCTTGAACATCCAACCCAATACTATAAGAAAATGACTGACACTAGTGGGAAACTATGGGGGGGGCGATGGGATTAACGAGCAAATATCTGTCTGGGGATGGGGAAGCACCTCTTATCAATAGGGTGCCTGAATGAAATGTATCTGTATATCTGACCCTTAACTGTACCCCACAACATCATAATAAAAAATATTGATTATAAAAAAAAAAAGCCACACTGAGATACCACCTAACTCCAGTCAGAATGGCAATTATCAACAACTCAAAAAATAAAAGCTGCTGGAGAGGGTGTGGCAAAAAGGGAACACTTCTACACTGTTGGTGGGAGTGTAAACTAGTGCAACCTCTGTGGAAAGCAGTGTGGCGATTCCTAAAAGCTCTAAATATCAACCTCTCATATGACGCTGTAATCCCCCTACTGGGAATATACCCTGAAGAACTTAAATCTCTCTATAAAAAAGATACCTGCACACGTATGTTTATCGCAGCATTGTTCACAATAGCAAGAACCTGGAAGCAACCATGCTGCCCATCAAAAGAGGACTGGATTTCAAAAATGTGGTGCATATACACTATGGAATACTATGCAGCCATAAAAAAGAACAAAGTCATGAATTTCACAGCAACCTGGATTGAACTTGAGTCTATAATACTGAATGACCTCTCACAGAAACAAAGATCTGAGTATCATATGTTCTCACTCATATAATGGACCTTGAACATCCAATGTAATAATATAAGAAAATGACTGGCGGTACTGGGAAACTATGGGGAGGGATGGGATTAACAGTAGCAAATATCCGTCTGGGGAAGGGGAAACACCTCTTATCAACAGGGTGCCTGAATGAAATGTAATTGTACACCTAACCCTTAAGTGTACCCCACAAAACCATAATAAAAAATATTGATTTAATTTTTTAAAAAAATCAGAAATTGGACAACCTGATTATAAACATGAACAAGGGATTTGAGCATACATCTCACCCAGGAAGAAAAACAGGTGGCAAATAAGGATATGATAAATACTCAACAGCAGAGAACATTAGGGACATGCAAACTAAAACAAAAATGATACATACCTATCCAATGACTAAAATCCAGAGCACTGATAAAATCAAATGTTGGCAAGAATATGAAACAATAGGAACTATTAGTCATTGCTGGTGGGAATTCAAAATAGTACAGTTATTCCAGAAGACCGTTTGGCAGTTTATCACAAAACTAAAATACGCTTACCAAGTGATCCAGGAGCTGTGCTCCTTGGTATTTCCCAAAATGTTTTGAAAAGTTACATCTACACAAATTCCTGCTCATGGATGTATACAGCAGCTTTAGTCATTATTGCCAAAAATTAGAAGCAACCAAGATGTATTTTAATAAATGAATGGATAAATTAACTGTGGTACATAAATGCAAGGGAATATTACATAGGATTAAAAATAACCAAAATGTTGATTCATGAAAAGACATATGTTGAACCTTATGAATATTAGTGAGTGTAGGAAAGCAATCTGAAAACCCTACATACTATATGATTCAAATCATATGAGATTCTGGAAAAGGAAAACCCATAGTGACACTAAAATTATGATTTGCAAGGACTTGAAGGCAAGGAAGAAACAAATAAGAAAAGTACAAAGGATATTTAGGGCAGTGAAACTACTCTATATGATACTACAATGGAGGATACACATCATTGGACACTAGTCAAAACTCAGAATGTACAACACAAAGAGTGAGCACTACATAAACTATAAACATTGGTTGATGAGGGAAGGACTGTTGGTCATGGATTGTAACTACTAAACCTCACTGATGAGACTTACTAATTTTTGGAGGGGCCATGGACGAGCTCAAGGAAGGGTATGTGTGTACTGTGTACTTGGCAATAAATGTTGCTGGGAGCCCAACAATGCTCTAAAAATTTAATTCTATAAATGTGAAAAAAAACTTGTTCTAATTAACACAAGAGCCAAGCTGAGGTTTGCATCACTGTGTGACAATGAAGGGCTTAATGCTAATATCTTCCAGATCATTAGGACCAAGATGGTAATTGTGTTGGATGAGATGTGAGATGTCCTTGATCTAGGAGTTAGAAAATGGGGATTCTCAAAAGGTATGGGTTAAGGTACTGTATGACTCCATTTGTATACATTCTAGAAATAACTAAATTATAGAAATGAGAAATAAATTAGTGGTTGCAGGGGTTAAGGACAAATGAGTGTGACTAGGTGATGGACCCTTGCAGTGATGGAAATGTTCTGTATCTTCATTATGCCAATGCCATGTTCTTGCTAGGATATTGTACTATGATCTTACAAACTGTTACCCTTTCTGGAGAAACTGTAAAGGATACGTGGAATCTCTCTGTATTTCTCCTTACAATGCATGTGAATGAATAATTGCCTCAAAATTAAGTGTTTAATTAAAAAATAAAATTACCAGAAAAAAGAAAATGGGGATTCTAAGACAAAGCTTTGTACTGATTCACTGGTGATACTTAATTTATCTGAGTCACCAGTTGCTCATCCTAAAAACAAAGCAAGATTTAGACTAGTTGATCTGAGAGATCCCTTCTATCTATAAATCATGTATGATTATTTTATTCTAAAAAAGGAAAGGTCCAGGTGGAACCTCAGCTCAGCAAGATGAGAAAGGAACAGAACAGGGTTACCTATCACTCAAGGAATGAAATGATTGCTCTGAACAGAGCAATTGAGCTCATTTGATCCAAAGAAGAGGATGTAGGTATTTTAGTTTATAGCTTTGCGTGTCAAGCAGTAAATAATGGCTTCTCTTTGCCCTGCAAAAAGGTTCACAAGTACCTGGACTCACTCACGTTTTAAGGAATAAAACCAAGCTCTTCTGAATCCCATTTACTCAATGGGTGCTAATAATTATTAACTAAATTAATGTTTATTTTGAAAGTTACTGGTTTGATTGAACCCGAAACACTGACTTTCAGTACACAATCAGTAAACTCTGGTGCCCCAGCTGAACTGAATGTTTTGCACGGTGAGAAGCCTGCAACACACTTGGTTCCAGCTTCAGTTCTTTCATCTGCAGTCCTATATCATGTGTCCATGGCGAAGGTACTGAGTCTCTAGGCTCAACATTTTCCTCCCCAAAATGGAAATAACTTTTCCTTTGGCAAAGGTCATCAAGAGAACAAAAAGTGATGTGATGTTGCAAGTGTGAAATTCTCTGTAAATTGTCAGAATCTCTGTACACATGGCCTACTTTGTGCAATTGTGTTGTATATTACTCATTTTTTTCTCAATAAAAGAGTTGCCAACACTTGCACTAATCAATTTAGAAGAAATATGATGCTATCTTTACAGAGTCTACAATTTTTTTCTGTTTTTCTTTTTTTTATATGTGTTAATTTTATTTGGAAGATGTGGGGTACAATTAAGGATTAAGTATACAAGTGGTTATTGTACAGATAAGGTTTGGACCTCCCTTTGGTCCCCACATTACCTGGTTTGAGATCAAATACCCTTATTGATGTTGTGTTTCCCCCTACTTCCACCCCGGCAGTATCCCACGACTGCCAATGCCTTTCTTATAGTTATGGTAAATGTTCAGTGTCTGCTTATGAGTAAGAACATGTGATACTCTGTTCTTTGTTTCTATGATAGATCATTCAGTATTATAGACTCTAAATCCATCCAAGTTGCTATGAAGTTATGGTCTACAATTGAAGAAGCATTGCCATTAATGATTCAGTAAAGTGTAATGGCCTAACTGTATTTAGATCATGACTGCTAAATGTTGGCTCCCATTCAAGTATCCATTTCATTCATACTATTCTCTCTTCTGAGTCAATTTAATGATTTTCCTACCTCCTCTCCTCTATTGAGTCCACAATTGCTGTTCTCTGAATAATTTCCACAAGTTACCATACATTATTGCATTCTACTATTTCTCACAACAACAGACAAAAACAAAGTAATAGCAGAAAACCGCCAGAGGAGGTGGGGGGAGCACATTTCCTCAATAAGGGTACCTGATCTCAAGCCAGGTAATGTGGGGGACCAAAGTGAGGCCCAAACTTTATCTGTACAACAACCATTTGTATATCTAACCCTGAATTGTATCCCACATCTTTAAAATAAAAATTAAAAACAAAAAAAAAAAGCAGAGGTAGCCATGTCTGGGAGGTACAAAAACCAAAATTTCTCAAAGTCTCACTTTGCTTGGTTTCACTAAAATAGTTCTAGAAGCTGCTCTGTTGTGATATTTCATCCCAACGGACATCAGAAGATCTTAGTTCAAATCCCAGTTTTGCCAGCTATGAACTCTGTGGCATGCTTGGTCTCCTGTTCTCCCAGTCTCTTTTTTTATTTGAAAAATTAAAAATGGCAATCTCCTTAATAGAGTATTTTTTAAAAAATTAATCATGAAGATATATAAAATTATTAGGTAATAACTTGATATATGTTTGGTCATTTGTGATGTATGAGTTATGTTCGCTATTTCCTGTGTAGGCAGCTATATTGTTAAAAGTACACAAAATATTTGACAGACTTTTGTTATCTAAGGTAAAAAGTCCTAATGTTTGATATAGCATTGCATTGTATATTTTTAAATATAATACACTGATTTCACTCAAATAATAATTCCAGACTATCCATTAATCTGAGATTCCAGAAATTTTGAGTGATTTTTTTTATCTAATCATTTACTTCAGTGCTTTTCCACCACCACTGCACATTATAAAATCAATGCTGTCAAAAATTGACCAACATCTGGATTCCAGTCAAGTACCTTTAAGCCAGAATGTCCTGGACAGAAACTGGAAAAAAAGATAACAAGACTAAAGAACATTTTATTTTGATCTATATTAGTGTGCCAAAGTTCACTCAAAGGAAAGTGGCTTTGGTGATTGGTCACTTTCTATGTCAAAGACTTACACAATCAATTAGCAGAGAGTGTTATATAAGCTTTGTAGAGTAAGCTCACAGATGCCTTCATAGAAGGATAAGGCTGCAATGGATCTATTTGTGGTCCTAGTGCTCTGTCTCTCCTGTTTGCTTCTCCTTGCACTCAGGAGACAGAGCTCTGGGAGAGGGCAGCTCCCTCCTGGCCCAACTCCTCTACCTATTATTGGAAATATCCTACAAATAGATGCAAAGAACATCAACAAATCTTTCAGCGCTGTAAGTATGCATTATATTTCTCCAGTGGTTTGCAAAGAATAAGTAAGGTATTTGACTTCTATACCTTAGAAGTATAGAAGCACACTTCTATAAAAGATTATTATAAAACAAAATACTTCTTATAAACTTTGATTTGTCTGTTGCCTTGTCCAATCTGCCACCGGCAAAAAAATGGTGGAATGAGGTAATGCATTTTGTGAGAAGAGAAGCATTTAGGTCATTGTATGGTAGCATCAAAATTATATATGGGCAAAATTTCGAGTGCTGTGTTCCTTCTTTGTTTCATAACCATTTGAAATAATTTTGGGATGAAGATAAACAATAAGCAAAATTTTTTGTGATTACAGTTTTGACTCAATAAATCGTCTGCTATATTAGCCATGTATTTTATTTGGAATAGCTGCTAAAATTGAAGTTATCTGAAGATTCAGTTTCTATCTGATGTCACGGAACAAGGTATAGATTCAGAACCACCATTAGTGAATGAAATAAAGAAGTAATCAGTCAGGACCCAATAGGTGATAACAGAATTATTTATTATTATTATGTGGATTCTGTACAAGCTGCTATCTGTGCACAAGAATGCCAGAGGATGATGAAACTGTTTTTCCAGGAGATGCTGCACGTCCTGGTTCTGCCTCTGTGGTGATTACTCTTTGTATGTTGGTAATACCAGCAATTACAAGTGATTCTGGAGCTGTGAGCTGGGTATCGGTTTCAAGGTGGTCAGGGGCACTGAAACATTGCTCAAGCATCAGCGTTTGAATAAACAGAGGTTCAAATTTGGAGATTCCCTATATCACATGTGGGACCCTGATAATAAATATGAAATTCCCCAACTTCAGTTTTGGTGTTTGTACGGGGGAGAATTCATGTGTGGAATGTGTGTGAGGATTAGCTTCAATCTGTGTACCTTTACCTGCGCCATGGCGCCTCATAGGCCATCCATGTGTGGCAACAATAACCAGCCACCATCACATTGGTATGTAAACTTCAGAAATATTAGAATTTACGAGTGGCAGATCAGCAGATTAAAATTAGAATGACGTTATTATTGTGAATTAAACACAATACGTGAACCCAACAGTGACCTCTTTTGTGGCTTTCTACACATCCTTCCCCAGTTCTCAAAAGTCTATGGCCCTGTGTTCACTGTATATTTTGGCATGAGGCCCATTGTGGTGTTGTATGGATATGAAGCAGTGAAGGAAGCCTTGATTGACCTTGGAGATGAATTTTCTGGAAGAGGAATTTTTCCTGTTTCTGAAAGAACTAATCAAGGACTTGGTAGGTGTGCAGGTGCCTGTGTCATCAGCAGTAATGCGGGTGGGGAGGAATGAAAACAGACCTAGAACAAATTCTTAGGCAGAGCTTGGCCGATTTCCGTGGACGTCTGGTGCCAGCTCTGTGTTCCTTGCCTGAGATCTCCCCCCTAATTTTTTTTTCTTTCCTCTTTTAGGACTTATTTTCAGTAATGGAAAGAGATGGAAGGAGATCCGGCGTTTCTCCCTCATGACCCTGCGGAATTTTGGGATGGGGAAGAGGAGCATTGAGGACCGTGTTCAAGAGGAAGCCCGCTACCTGGTGGAGGAGTTAAGAAAAACCAAGGGTGGGTGACGCTTTGTATCAGTGACCTTAACAGATGCCTGTTTTCCCTAATGACACCCTTAGAAACATTTCAGGGGACGTCCTATCTTTCATTATGGATTTTAGTTGTCAGCACTGTTGTGGAGGAGGCATATTTGAAGCTGAGAGCCAAGGCAGCTTGTGTGTATGTGTGTTGTGTGTGTGCAGACATGACTGAGCATAGAATATGCATGTATAAGGTCATTTGATCCTATTTTCTCAACTTTGTTTCCTTGTTTTTCAAATCATATATAATGCTTGCAAGCTTTGAATTCATTTTCAGGAAGAGTTAAAGAGAAATATTTTCTCCATGGCACAAATGTTGGTTGCTTCTTCCAGAATATTTCAGCAACATACTTGGCAAGTGAATATGGATGACCCCATTACACTTTTACCAAGTCTGAACCAAGTTTTTTGTGCTTTCATTTATTTCAATTATCTTAGTACTCACATGCCTGGGTGTATCTCCCAGGTCCCTGCCTACAGTCCCTGCCAGTTCTCATCGGTTTATATTTTTCTATAAAGACTGTACTATTTTTAAAATATCAGAATTTATTATCTTTGGTTTCCCTTTACTTATTTAAGTGATGTATATGTCTTGAGTTAATATATGCTATAGTATAATTCTGCAAAATACTCAAATAACAATATATAATCAACTTGTTTAACTAGATTTTTAGTATGATCAATAACTCTTTACCCTGACACCCTTAAGTATAATTTGGGTCTGCTTTCAGTTTTGCTTATCTCTCTTTGCCCCCTCCCACGGCATCGGTTTTGGCATAGAGATATATGGTAATTACTTTTCTCCCACTTCCAATTCTAATCATCTACGAAGTGTTTGCCACAACGAATCTTTAACTCAGATTCCAGATTCTTTATTTTAAATTTCCTAATTCAAATGAACTAAAAGGAAAGACTGGAAATCACCTATCTTATTTTTTTTTATTTGCCTGTAAAAAAATAGACTTGGCCTAACTTATGATCAAATTTGGATGCTTATTAAAACATACTTATCTTGAAGGCTATATGGAATACTGTCCCAGAATTCACATGAGAGCAGCTTTCCCAAATAAATTAAACTTGGAGGATAATTGGAAATGATTAATATTTGTGTTCTTAAGAATAAAATTTGGTTTTTAAAACACTGGAATAATGAAAACACATCAATTTATCAATTCACGTTTGTTG
>JAPVLO010003399.1:0-22565 GCA_027257055.1 Cephalopachus bancanus | reverse complement strand
GTGGTGGCTACAGAAAGAAGGAAGAGGGTCTGTAACTGCCAGGTGGGGGAGGGAGAGTGAGTGAGAGCCTGCGAGAGAGGTCTGTAAATATTGGTTTGGGGGGGGGTGGCCAGTGCTGTGCCAGGGCCTGGCAAGGGCTGGCCAGTGCCGTGTTAGGGTCTTATCGGGGGGGGCTATGAGGTAGTATTCCTATAGGGAGATAATATTTGTGCATAGGTTTAAGTTTCGCACGTGTGGGAAAAGCTGGAGTTTAGGGCCTTTGTAGTCTTTGTTTGGTTCTATGTAGTGTTTAGCGCCATCTCGGGAGATGCCCTTCTGACTGTTCCCTGCACCCTTCATTAGTAATAATTGTTTTATTACTACTGGAATACAAGTAAATATAAACAAGTTGGAGACATCAAACTGAAAAGCTTCTGCACAGTAAGGAAAAAAGCAAGAGGCCTCACGGGAAAATGAGAAAACATCTGCAAACCATATACATGATCAGATGTTAATATTCAAAATTTACAAGAAAATTATAGAAATCAAGGGCAAAAACAAGAAAATGATAATCACTTGAATAAAAAATAGCCACCAAATAAATAGGTATTTAACTGATGAGAACATACAAATTGCCAACAGGGATACGAAATGGCACTGAACATCACTAATAGAGGCAATCTAAAATAAACACAATGATGACATTATCTCGCACCTGTTAGAATGCCTAATATCAACTAGAAGAGAGAGAACTTTTGATAAAGATGTGAAGAAAAATAAATCCTATACATTCTTGGTGAGTTTAAAATTGGTAGAGTCATATAAAAATCATTATGAACATTTTTTTAAAAAATAATAAACTGCCATATAACACAGAAACCCCTTTTTCTGGGTATATAACCAAAGAAATAAAATCAGTATCAAAAAGAAGTATCGGGTGCCTGGATGAAATGTGATTGTACACCTAACCCTTAACTGTACCCCACAAAACCATAATAAAAAATACTGATTAATTATAAAAAAAAGAAGTATCAGACACCTAGGTGCATTGCTGCATTTGTCAAGATGACCAAGCTTCAAAACAACCTAAATATTTGTGGATTCTGTGTTAAGAAAATAACACATATATACACAATAGCATATGATTCAGCCAAAAAAAATTACAGAATCCTGCAATTTCAGCTTTATGGATGAAACTGTAAGACATTATGCTAACTGAAGTAAGCCAGGCACACACACACAAATACTGAATGAGAACGAGTACAGTGGCTCAAGTCTGTAATCCCCGCACAATGGGAGACCAAGGTGAGAGGATTGACTGAGCTCAGGGGTTCAAGACCAGTCTGGGCACCTTGGTGAGACCTCGTATCTATGATAAATAAAAATATAAGCTTGTCATGGCAGCACATGCCTGTATTTCCAGCTACTTGAAAGGCTAATACGGAAGGACTGCCTGAGGCCAGCAGTGAAACTGTGGTGGTCATTAGCATGACACTGCACTCAAGCCTGGGTGACAGAGTAAGACTCCAACTCAGGGGAAAAAAATCCTGCATGTCCTCAGTCCTGTAAATAAAAAAACACTGCACTCAGAGATAAGTACAACATGGTCACCAGGGCCTGTACTTGGGAAAATGGAGATGTTTTTCAATATAAAATGACATAGATGAGGAATCACTTGAAATATGCCCAGAGTTTCCTCAGACCCCCAAAGCAATGGATGACTCAGATCATGCAGTCCCTCACAAGACATGAGGACTTTGGTTCTTACTCTGAATGTGTTGCAAGTGCACTGAAAAGGAAAGTGAAAATGTAGGATTGAAGAGCATAAGGGTAAATAAGAGACGTCTCTGTGTAAGCAATAGAAATGCAGGCTTCTCAAAATTAGTCTCATTGGAGCAGAGCTTCCCAATCCACATTTTAAATTCTGGCTCCTTCTTGGACATTTAGACCTCTCATCTGTGTCATGCCACAAGTATTCCCATCTACATGAGTGTATGACTATAGTCTTACCTCCCCTTTATATTCCAGCATTCTTTCCTTTTCTCCAGAATGGTGACCAGACATGGCTGGGAGAATTCTGTTATATTGTCTCCTCTTCCCCAGAATAAGAAAGTAGGCTCAGAAGAAAACTCCCAATGCTCCACATCTCCTTCTGGGGTGATCTAGAAGGATGGATCTGATTTTCAGGTTTGGCATTTTGTGGAGATGTCTATTGAATGGTTTTTGTCACACTGACATGGAGTCCTGAAGAAAATGAGGCCATATTATGGATGACAGGTTTGTGTCTATTGAGTTAAAAATAAATGTTTTTTTTACAACACCAGAAATACTTTAATTCCACAGACAGTATACTAGGGTAGCAATGATTATGGGATCTAAAAATGAAACAGAGTACAATCTTTGGAAGTCAGAAAAGAGAGTCAACACATCCTGATATTATATTTAAGAAGCAATTACAATGTGTAGCCCAACTGATCAATATCAGCCATTGCTTTTAAAAAGCTGGAATGAGCAACTGAGTTTTGAATTTCCAAATATATACATGAAACACATCCTAGTTGAAGAAGCAAAATTAATTTATATAAATCTACCCTAAAGAAATAAAAACCTATGCATTATTTGAAAAAAAACCAAAACAACCCTCTTAAAAATGCTCAATAAGTAATATAGAACACAAATAGAAAAAAAAAGAAATTACATATGAAGAAATTCAGAATATCAATATCAAGTAAAACTGTGAGAAAGAAATCAATAAAACAGTAAAGCTGAAAAATACAAAAATTAAATTTTTAAAAAAATTAACTACAGGGGCATAATAATCATAAACAAGCAGAAAAATATAAAATTAAAATCATTATTTATAAACATTGAGACAGGAATACAAAATGAATAAATATAACATAAAATGTATATAGACAATTGGGCTTATTGAACCGTATAAGGTAAACAAATATCCTGATGACACAATGCAAAAACGTGTTTTTTCTTTCTTTTGTTTTTTTGAGTTGAAGTCTCAATCTGTCACCCAGATTTGAGCTAGTGGTATGCTCATGGCTACCGCAGCCTTGGACTGCTGGGCCCTGGCAATTCTTCTGCCTCAGCCTTCCAAGTAGCTAAAAGTACAGGCATGAGCTACTATGACTATCTCATTTTTTAATTTATTGTAGAGATGAGGGTTTATCAAGTTGACCAGGCTGGTCTCAAACCTGCGGGTCAGGAAACTGACTTTCCTTGGTCTGTCATGTTCTGGGATTTCCAAATATTTTTGATTCCTCACTGGCTGAATTCAGAGCCAGAATTTACAGATATGGACCCAATGGTACAAGATCTGGAAAAACTGCCTTTGAAATATAAGGGAAAATAAAGACTTACCAAAATAAGCAAAACTGAGGGTGTTTGCCTCTAGCAAAACAGCCCTACAAGAAATGCTCAAGGGAATTTTTCTCTTTACAAATAAAACAATGGTGAACAGCATCATTAAGTCTATAAAAATGGAAAGCTCTATTAAAGATACCATATATTCAAATAGAAAATGTTCTGCTGTCACAATGATGGTGTGTAAAATTCATCTTCTATATAATTTTTAAAACATAAAATTTGAACACATCTTTCTTAATAGAACCACAAAATAAATTTTTGTGACATTAATAAACTGACAGGAGGTGTACAGAGATAGTGTTGGCTCATGCTTTGAGCACTTTGGGAGGCTGAGATGAGAGGATAGTCTGAGCCCGCAGATTTTAGACCAGTATGGGAAACTTGGTGAGACCTTACCTCTCCAATAAATCAAAATATTAGCTGGGCATCAAGGCGCATGCCTAGTAGTTCCAGCAATAGGAAAGGCTGAGGCAAAAGGATTGCCTCGCTGGGCAAGTGGCTCAGCCTGTAATCCCAGCACTTTTGAAGGCTGAGACAAGTGAATTGTCTGAGTCTGGGCAACTTGGCGATACCTTGTCTCTACAATAATTGAAAAATTAGTTGGAATGATAGCATATGCCTGTAGTTCCGGCTACTTGGAATGCTGAGTCTGAAGGATTGCCAGAGCCTTGCAAGTTGACACAGGGGTTTCAGTGGGCATACCACTGCCCTCTAGCCTGGATGACTGAGTGAGTTTTGACAAAAAAAATGAGTGCCTGAGTCCAGCAGATTGAGGCTGCAGTGACCATGAGCACGCCACACTCCAACCTGGGTGGCAGAGCGAGACTCCATCCCAAAAAAAAAAAAAGGGGGGGGGGGGAGAGAGTTTGTATTCAATGAAAGTTTACTTGTTTTTATTTCTTTTTTTAACTTGTACTCTCACACTGTCACCCCTGCTGGAATGCAGTAGCATGCTTAGGGTCACCTCAGCCTCGACTTTCTGGGCTCAGGTGATTCTTCCTCCTCAGCTTTCCAAGTAGGTGGAACCACAGGCCCATACCAACACTCTAGCCTAACTTTTAGATTTATTGTATAGACAAGTTATTTCCATGTTGCCAAGGCTTGTCATGAACCCCTGAGCTCAGGCAATCCTCCCACTACAGCTTCCTAAATTGATGGGATTACAGGTGCGAGCCACTGTGCCTTGTTATCTTGTTATTATATTAAGATCTATTGGTGTAATTTAACTATGTGTTATGCACTCTACACTTGTCACAGATATCACAAAGAAAATACCCATAGAAGGTACTCAAAAGGTAATAAAAATGTAATCAGGCATATCAACACCAAAATAAAAGTAAAAGAAAACACAAAGAAAAGCAGCAAAAGAGAGGAAGGACAACATGGATGCAAGAAAACACACAAAACTACTGAAAAATGAGCCGGGCTTGGTGGCTCAGCCTGTAATCCCGCACCTTTGGGAGGCTGAGGTGAGTGGATTGCCTGAGCCCACGGGTTCGAGACCTGCCTGGGCAGCGAGACCTCATCTCTACAATAAATAAAAAAATCACCCGGGGCATGGTAGCGCATGCCTGTAATTCCGGCTACTTGGAAGGCTGAGGCAGAAGGATTGCTGGAGCCCAGCAGGTCGAGGCTGCGGTGGCCGGAAGTGGCCACTGCACACCAGTCTGGGCAACAGAGTGAAACTCCAACTCAAAAAAAAAAAAAAAAAAGAAAAATGGCAATGGTAATTCTTTCTCTTTCATCAGTTACTTTAAATGTAAACTCATTAAATGCCCTAACACTAAAAATCAATGATGGATTAACAGAAATAAAAATCTAACAATCTACCTACTCTCGAGGATTTACTTTAGTTGTAAGGAATCAAAAAGCCAGAAAGAAATAGGATGAAAAAGATATAGTATGTCCGTTACACACAAAGAAATTCCATATTGAGAGTACATTCAACAAAATTAATCATGGTACCAAGCTTACACAATAGACTTTATACTACTGTTCTGTATCAGCTTTTTACATTTTCAGAGATGACACATAGAAAACAAACAAAAAATGAAGGAAGAAAGTTAAACCAACACACACACACACACACACACACACACACACACACACACAAATCCTGAGATTGAAAAAATAACACACATTCACATTTTTGAAAGTTCACAACTTAAAGGCTCATAAGTAGTAAACTTACTATATTCTATGCAAATAGTACCAAAACACCAGGATTGCAACATTATATTAGACAAACCATTCAGTGAGTAAAAAATTGTCATTTGTTTAGGAGGTGGAGGCAAGAGGATAGCCTGAGCTCGGGAATTCAAGACCAGTGTGGACTAGTGAAGAAATCTTGTGTCTACAATATGTAAAAAAAATTAACTGAGCATGGTGCTGTGTGCCTGTAATTCCAGCTGCTTGGAAGGTTTAGGATGAAAGATTGCATGAACCCAGGGACCAAGGTTGCAGTCCCCATGAGCATACCACTGTACTCCAGCCTGGGTGACACAGAGAAAATTTGACTCAAAAAAAATAAATACTTTCACATAAAGCAAATAATGATATTACATAATGATATAAAAATTAATTTAATAGCAAGCAATAACAGGTACAAAAGTATGCAACTGATATCGGGGTTTCCCAAAATACATGGAAAAGGGGAAAAAACACAGGACAGTGACGGGAATTTTGTCCCCCCTTTTCAATGATGATTTGAAATCCCAAATTCAAGAATTTCAGAGGTTTTGCCAACAAAAAAAAACAAAGGTGAAAAGTTTTACAGAACCCCCCAATCAACACCAGCATATGCTGCATATTCAGTTGAACATAGCACATTCTTTTATGTTTTTTTTTTTGTTTGAGTTGGAGTCTCACTCTGTCGCTCAGACTGGAGTGCAGTGGCCGCTCCCGACCACCGCAGCCTTGACCTGCTGGGCTCCGGCGATCCTTCCACCTCAGCCTTCCAAGTTGCCGGAATTACAGGCATGCGCTACCACCCCCGGCTGATTTTTTTGATTTATTGTAGAGATGAGGTCTTGCTGCCCAGGCGGGTCTCGAACCTGGGCTCAGGCAATCCACTCACCTCAGCCCCCCAAAGGCACGGGTTACAGGCTGAGCCCCCAAAACCCCGGCTACATTTTTTATATAGACAACATATCATACACAAAACATGTCTTAGCACATTAAAGAGGACTGAAATTAGCCTGGTGCAGTAGGGCACATCTGTAATTAATCCCAGTGTTTTGGAAGGTGAAGGTGAGAGAACTGATTGAGCTTACAGGTTCAAGACCAGCCTGGACAGTATGGTGAAACTACATTTCTACATTTAAAAAAAAAATTAGCCAAGCATGGTGTTACATACCTGCAGTTCCAGCTACTTGAAAAGGTGAGGCAAAAGGATCACCTGAACACAGAAGACCAAGGCTGCAGTGGCCATGAGCATTTCACTGCACTCCAGCCTGGGTGGCAGTGAGACTCCAACTCAAAAAAAAATAGAAAAAGTGCCAGGCTTGGTGGCTCAGCCTGTTAACCCCAGCACTTTGGGAGACTGAGGTGAGTGGATGGCCTAAGCCCACGGGTTCGAGACCAGCCTAGGCAACTTGGTAAGACCTAGTCTTTATAATAATAATTTAAAAATGGTCAGGCATGGTAGTGCATTGCTGTATTTCTGGCTACTTGGAAGGTTGAGGCTGAAGGTTTGCCAATGCCAAGCAAGGTGATGCGGGGTGACTGCGACTGTGCCATTGCGCTCCAGCCAGGGGGAGGGAGACTAAAATTCCACAAAGAAAAAGATTGAAATTATACAATGTATTTACTTCTCACCATGAGGAAATAAAAATGAAAATTAAAAGTCAAAAAAAAATGAAATACAAAAATATTTGCAAATTAAGCAAAACAATCTCAAGAGTCAGAAGATTTAGGCTGTGTGTGGTGGTCATGCATGTAATCCCAGCACATTTCAAGGTTGAGACAAGTAAATCACTTGAGCCCTAGAGCTTGAGACCAGCCTAGGCAACATAGCAAGACTTCAATCCACAAAACATAAAAAAAAAGCCAGACATGAGGGCCCCATGCCTGTTATTTCAGCCTACAGGTAGTTTGAAGAGGAAGGGCTGTCTGAGGCCAGGAGGGTGAGTACTTTTGAGTCATGATCATTTCACTGTACATAAAAGACATGGTGAAACCCCAACTCAACAGAATTCAGAAGATGATTATCAAAAAAATGTCAATTCGACCCACAGTGATAGACAAATAATGTAATTCCAATAATTATTTCTGTGATTTTTTTTGGAAAAATATTTTTTAATCCTGAATTTACATAGAATCTCAAGGAATGACAAATACCTTAAAAAATTAGCAATAAAGGATAAGATACAGGTATCACATGCCCTCATTCTAAAACGTATGACTAAGTTACAGGAATGAAATATGTGGTACTGGCAAGCAGAAAGACATATAATGGAACAAAATGCAAAACTTCAATATGAATCCCTATGAATATGAATAAATAGTCTTTAGTTGGCATGGTCACACAAGGAGATGCAAAGCTTCCCGACAAATGGTGTTGGAAAACTGGCTATTCACAAAACACAAAAATAAAGAAAATGATCAAATGCTTAAATACAAAAACTATAAAGGTATTAGAACCAAATATAAGATGGATGTTAAGACACTATGACAATGCTTTGCTAGTTGACACTAAAAGCATAAGTTTTGATAAAAAATAGGAAACTACTCAAAGTAAAAAAAAATCTTCAGTGAAGTAAAAATATCTCCTAAGAAATGAGAAATTTATTAGGAAATTTAAACATGTAATAGGAGTTAAAATTCAAAATATTTAACTCCTAAAACAAAACAACAAAATTGAAAAAGATAACTGAAACATGAATACAAACATGAACAGACATTTCTCCAAAGAATATGTACAAGTAACCAACAAGCATTTCAAAAGATTTTCAAAAAGACAAATGCTCAGAGAAATGTAAAGCAAAAGCACAACATAAAACGTCACACCCAGAAGAATAGCAAACAAAATAACAAATGCTATTGAGGATGTAGAGATGATGGAATGCCTATGCACTGTTGGGGGGGGGGGAAATGATGCAGCCACTATGAAAAGTAATATGAAAATGCCCCAAGAAATTAAAAACGATCCTGTGACCTGCAATCCAAATTCTGGGTATCTATCCAAGATACAAAGCAGAACCTGAAAAAGATATGTGTACATCCATGTTTATGGCAACATTGTTGACAAAAGCCAAAAGGCAGAAGCACCCTAAATATCCTTCAAAGAATGAATGGACAGAAAAAATGTAGTCCCCTTTTAAAAAAAGAAATCTTGTCATGTGTTATGGTAAGGATAGTTCTTGTGGACTTATGTTAACATAAATAAGTCAGTATCAACTGGATGAGGTTACCCATGTCTGTAATGTCAGCATCTGAGCCCAGCAGTTCAAGACTTGCCTAGGCAATATAGTATGACAGGACTTGTGCTTTAAAAAAAAAAAAAAAAAAAAGACAGGCATGTAGGCACCAACTTGTAATCCCAGTACTCAGGAGGCCTTACTTGAGTCACCATACTCCTGCCTGAATGACAGAGACCATGATTCTTAAAACAAAAGAAAACCTTAATCAGGATTTGGAAGATATCCTTGACATTGATATTGGTCTGAGTAATGATTCTTTTAATGCCTATAGGAACAAAAACAAATATAAGCAAGTTGGAGACATCAGATTAAAAAGCTTCTGCACAGTAAAGGGAACAGAAAGAAGGCTTACAAGACAAGAGAAAATATCTGCAATCCATATACCTGATGACAAGTTAATCTCCAAAATATACAAGAAAATTATACAAATCAAAGGCAACAACAAGAAAATGTTAATCACCTGACTAAAAGATACCCCAAAAATGAATAGTTATTTATCCAATGAGTACACAAAAGTTGTCAACAGGTATATGAAACAGTGCTCAACATCACAAAAAGAGGCAATTTCAAAAAACACCATAATGATATACTATTTCACACCTTTTAGGATGGCTAACATCAACAAGGAGATAACTTTTGATAGGAATGGGAAGAAAAATAAATCCTGTGTACTGTTGATGATTTTAAAATGGGTAGAGTCATTACAAAAATTATTAAAACATTCTTTTTTTTCTTTTTTTTTTTTTTAGTTGGAGTCTCTCTCCAGGCTGGAGGGCACTTTTAATTCAGGGCCCACTGCAATATCAACCTGCTGTGCTCAGGTGAGACTTCAGCCTCAGTCTTCCAACTAACTGGTACTACAAACAAGTGTCACCATCCTCAGCTATTTTTTGATTTATTACACAGATGAGGTCTTGCCAAGTTGCCCAGCCTGGTCTCGAACCCAAGGCCTCAGGCAATCCTCTAATCTCAGCCACCCAAATTGATGTATATGCATGAGTCCCTGCACCCAGCAGAACATTGTTTTAAAAATAAAAACAAACTACCATGTAACACAGAAATCCCTTTTCTGAGTATATAAGCAAAGGAAATAAAACCAGTATCTCAAAGAATTATCTGCCCCCCTATGTTCTATGCAGCATTTGTCAAAATGGACAAGCTTGAAAACAACCTAAATATTTGTGGATTCTGTGTGGATTAAGAAAACATCATATATAAACACAATAGCATATCATTGAGCCATAAAAAAATTAAAGAATCCCACCATTTCAACCTTATGGATGAAACTGTAAGATTATGCTAAGTGAAGTGAGTCAGACATACAAAAATACTGTGAGGAGGCCGGTGGCTCAGCCTGTAATCCCGCGCCTTTGGGAGGCTGAGGTGAGTGGATTGCCTGAGCCCGGGGGTTTGAGACCCACCTGGGCAACTTGGCGAGACCTCATCTCTACAATAAATCAAAATTAGCCGGGTGTCGTAGCGTGTGCCTGGTACTTTGGGAAAGGGTGAGGCAGGAGGATCGCCAGAGCCCAGCAGGTCGAGGTTGCGGTGGCCGGGGGTGGCACTGCACTCCAGTCTGGGTGACAGAGTGAGACTCCAACTCAAAAAAATATATATATACATATACTGTGAGAGGCTGAGTATAATGACTCAAGCCAGTAATCCCAGCAGTTTGGGAGGCTGAGGTGAGAGGATGGCCCAGGGATTCAAGACCAGACTGGGCAACTTGGTGAGACCTCATATCAACAATTAAAAAAAAAAAAAGCTGGGCATGGTAGCTCAAACCTGTAGTTCCAGCAAATGGAAAGCTGAGGTGGAAGATTCATCTGAGCAATAGCAGGTCATGGTACAGTGGCCACTAACATGCCACTGTACTCCAGCCTGGGCGATAGTGAGACTCTAGCTCAGGGAAAAAAATATGCTGCATAATCTCACTCATGTGTGGAATCAAAAAAGTTTGCACTCATAGAGGAAGAAGGTACAAGGATGGTCACCAGGGCCTGCAGGTGGGATAAATGGGAGATGCTTTCCAATGACCACAAAATTTCAATATCACTGAGTTTCAGGGAACTAATGTGTTTCAGAGTGACTTATAGTTAATAATGATTTCAAGTACACTTAGAAAATGTGCTAAAAAAATGGACATTATGTGTTTTCCTTACAAAAAGTGAAAATGGCAACTAGGCAAGGTGATTGATATTTTCATTAGCATAATTATAATCAGTTTCACAATGTATAGGCATATCAAATTATTACATTGTACACAACAGGTTTATACATTTTTATTTATGTATAAAAAATTAGATGTTAATCACACATGCATAAACATATGCATATGTGTGTATGTATATACACATGTATGTAAAGTAACTCTAAGCTTCATACAAAACAAAGAAAAATATATAATAAAAGTTATTAAGAAACAAGGTAACATGGGAGTTTAATATATGCTTTTAATGTTCTATGTGATATAGTATACTTAAGAATTCAGATATGTAGAAATAAATTACCAATATCTTTAGACAAATTAAAGTAAAATAACAGGATTTCTTCAATCAAGAGAGATAGTTTTTGTCCCCGGGAGAATTATGGAGTATGAATTTAAATAAAATCACATGGGAAACCTCCCAGTATAGAAAAAACAAACAGTAAAAAACATCTGTCCAGAGAGTTCTTAAAATTTCTCAAATACCACTCTCCCCCCTATTTCCAACATGACACAAAAAAAAAGTTTAAAAAATAGTTTGACATGGATTTTCTAAATAAATAAGCAGATACTTACACATCTTCAAAAACATCAGATAGGTAGTCAGCTCATGCAGTCCCTAACAAATCATTAAGTGGACTTTGATTTCCTCTGTAACCTTGAAAGGAGGTCACTGAAGAAGCAGAGTTTTTGGAGAATTTCAGAACATGGATCAAGAGATATCCCCTTTTTGATAGCAAGAGAAAGAATCCCAGGCTTCTAGAAAACCATTTCCATTGGAGCAGACCATCTTTGCAAACCACATTTCAAGCTCTGCTTCCTAATCCTGCATCATCTGCTTCTTTCACTCCCATCTACCTGGAGGTTTGGCTGCTGTGCTGTGTCTCTTCATTTCCAAGGGCCCTTTCTTTTGTTCCAGACAGGTGATCAGGTCTGGCTTAGAGGCAATGAGTCCTGTTTAATTAGAAAATTGTAACATGAATCTTGCTGGGATTCTTCAATTATAAAACTAGCATTATGATCAGTAGAAAACACATTATACAAGATTCTACTAAATTATTCCAAAATACTGATCCCCCAAAGAGACCTTTAGAACATACAGACAGAATTTTAAAATTTTTCGCTCTGTTTTGTTTTTGAGTTGGAGTCTCACTGTTGCCCAGGATGGAGTGCAGTGGCATGTTCATGGCCATTACAGCATTGATCTGCTGCTAGGCTCAGGTGACCCTTTTCCTTGGCCTTACAAGTACCAGAACTACAGGTGTGTGCTACCATGCATGGATAATTTTTTGATTTGTTGTAGAGATGTGATCTGGTCAAGTTGTCCAGGCCATTCTCAAACCCCTGGACTCAGGCAATCCTCTTACCATGGCCTCCCAAAATGCTGGAATTACAGGCTTTAGCCACCACACCTGACCTTAAATTTGTTACTTCTTAGCACAGTACTAGTGAGTCACAAACTTATGGTAACAACTGGAATGTGGGCAATGATATTCTATGCCACCAAGTTTCTGGACTTACCAGTAATATAGAAAGAAGGCCACATGTCAATTTAAAATAGAGAATGCTTCTTGTCAAAATGAAACCTCTCTAATTTTTTTAAATGACAAATCACCAACTTTTCTTTGATAACAGGAATCTGAAACTCATTTGCAGAGAGCAGAAATTCCCACAAAACCTTCTACGAAGGAAGGCCATGGAATCCTAAATATGAAATAGGCACTGTGTTTTAAAACTGTCCTCACCCAGAAAAACCAGGTTTCTGTGGTTCTCTAACATCACATTCCTGTACAATATCTGCTGAGTGGAGTCCAGGAATACCCACTCCTCTTGAGAGAATTCTATGGCCACATCCCTGAAAGTCAACAGCCCCTAAAAACAGCAACCACAAAACATATTTACCAAGTGACTATGGCTTCTAGGTAAAGCCAGAGTAAAGAGATTAGGGTTCAGGTGACATGACAACTAGAATTATGCAATAAGATAATTTGTAACACAGAAATATTCTCTAATGCATTAAGTCTGAGAAGAATTTGAAATAAAATCCACTCAGTGTTTACACTCTGCTCTTGTGACTGATACAGCATAAATTTGGACACCAACATAGGCATGTATATTTTTCAATGAGATATTTACATCACACAGAATACTTTGCATATATTTCTTGGGTGGAAAATTCCCAGTGAATTGTAAGGTCCTCATCAAGCTTTACCGTGTACAACAATGAATTAAACATATTTTTTTAATTTAAATTTTGATTCAGGGGATATAGGGTTAGTTTGAGGTTCTACACTTTTTTTTCAGTTGGGGGGTCTCATTCTTGCCCATGCTAGGGTGCAGTGGCATAATCACAGCTCATTGCAATCTCAATCTCCTGGGTGAAAGAATATATTCTCCATAGCCTCCCAAGTAGTTGGGACAAATTGGTATCAGGTGCCAAGGCACACAGGTACAATACAAAATCCATGCTGAGATCTTATTCGCCAAAAGATATAGTAATTTATTATTATTTTTTGAGATGGAGTCTCACTCTTGTTGCTCAGGCTGGAGTGCAATGTTATGCTCATGGCCACTGCAGTGCTGACCCACTGTACTTAGGTGATTCTTCCACCCCAGTCTTACAAGTAGCTGGAACTACAGATGCATGCAACCATGCCTGACTAGTTTTTATGATTTATTGTAGAGATGAGGTCTCACCAAGTTGCTTAGGCTGGCCTCAAACCCAGCATCAGGCAATTCTCTTGTCTCAGCCTCCCAAAATTCTGGGATTATAGGCTGACCCACCACAACTGACCAATATAGTAATTTGTAAACTCAGTTTAATAATGAAGAAATATGTTGTATGCAGAAATCAGCCTACAGGTATTTCCCATAGCAAGCAATCTCCAAAAGTATTTTATTTGTTTGTTTTTAGGATCCCAGAGAGCAAGTGTCTTCTAATTACTCTTTTCCAGAATTTCCTAAGTTATTCTGGACAGTAACTGTCACCCTGTTTAAATGTGCATTTTATTAACCATGTTCTCCATGGAGCTGATGGAGCATCCAGACAGAACCTTAATTGTACTTGTTTTTGGGTGGGCATTGTCTCATGCCTATAAATTCAGCACTTTGGGAGGTGAATGTACTACCTCAACCCATGGGTGTGAGGCCAGTCTGGGCAAATTGAGACCTCATCTCTACAACAAATCAAAAAATTAGTTGGGCATAGTTGTACATGCCTGTAGTTCCAGCTACTTGAAAGGCTCAGGCAGATGGATCACCTGAGCCCACCCTTGTGGCCATGAGTGTGCCTCTACACTTCAGTCTGGGTGACAGAGGAGACTCCAACTCAAAAAAAAGAAAAAAATCTCATGTTCCCCTCCTTTAAATAGGATCTGAAGATCTACAATCGCCACCGGGAATCTTAGGTATCCATGCCTTCTCATGTTCCCCCGTCCCAAGGAAACATTTTAAATATTGCAAGTCATAGATTCATGGTGAGAATAGTTCATGGAATCTAAGCAGCATGGAAGAAGGAACAGAGGCGGCTATGTAGTGAGCAGTGTCTGACAGACCCATTGAAAATCACAGGAAGGAGAAAAATAATTGAAACAGACTTATTAGGCAGGACCATCACAAGGGCAGCAGGAAGCTTGGCAATTTTTAAACACAGACATTTCTTCTGCCCTGGGACACATTTACCTGAGAACCAGCCATTTTTTTTTTTCCCCCTACTTCTCTGAGATTTTTTCTCAGGTGAGATTATCTAATCAAGTCACATCTACATGTTGAAAATATGCCTTTATTAATTTTAAAAACACATCGAATGTATTTATTTTTAATCAGAGTCTTACCACACTCTTTGGGGGGCCCTACACTTAATTTCCCGTGTGCTTGAGTTTCCCTCTGATTTGTGGAGTCTTCCACCATCTCCCTGAGGTGGGTTTACCTTGTCCTTTGGCATAGTTTTTTTTCCTTCACAAGTGCAAGATCATCAAGAGGACAGAAATCATTTCTGCCTTGTCCCTTCAACAACAGTGACATGTCTAAATGTGCCCAGAAACCCGTTGCCAATCTAAAATTAAATTCTTGAAAATTACTAATTTTAAAAATAAAATGGGCCCGGTGTGGTTGCACATGCTATAATCCTAGCACTTTGGGATGCCAACATAAGAGGACTGCCTTGGCCCATGGGCTCGAGACCGGCTTGGACAACTTGGCGAGACCTCATCTCGACAATAAATCAAAAAATTAGCCCGGCATGGTGGCATGTGTCTGTAGTTCCAGGTACTTGGAAGGCTGAGGCAGAAGGATCACCTGAACCCAGCAGGTCGAGGTTGTGGTGGCCGTGAGATTGCTACTGCATTCCAGCCTGGGTGAGAGTGAGATTCCAACTCAAAAACAAAAACCACTTAGAGTTAATCAACCATAAATGGGACAGTCAACTATCAAACGTCTGACATAACTCTGTTTTAGACCGAGGTGGGGGGGTCTCTGGCCCGTTGGAGCTTGCACACAGCTAAAATTATTTTGAGATGCTGGCAAGATAAAGTAGGTACAAGTATGCAGTTGTCCAGACTAACTCTGAGAAAATCGGAGTAGGGGCACTAACTCTGTTTTGTTAAATAAAGGAACAGGGACTGTGAACCAAGGAGAAAGAGAATTCACCACTTTCCAGGACTCCTCTCATTGCTGAAATGGCTGCAGGTCTAAACCACCTCTTGATCTTGTTCTCTCTCTGCCCCCCCGCCTGAATAAACATTAAAAAAAGCACACACAACCCCAAAAAGGGGGCTTTAGGATACCGACCCCTCATCTTCTTTGTTTTATGTCCCGTCTCAATAAAGTCACAGACCCTACTCCAACTCCTTGCCTTGACTCACTATCTTGCTACAAGCAGAACAGGGGTTTTCCTCTGGTGACACCAACTGCCAAGGACCCTGATGACATATCCTGAGAATTTCCACCTGGATAGTCCACATCAGAAAAAGGGGCCCAAACTGTCACTCACCAGCAATTGCCTATGGTCGGCTTCCCCCTGCCCCTTCTCAAAGCCTTTCCCCACAGGCTCTCCAGGGACCCCACAACACGAGATCTGGCTGGGACTTCTGTTCTCAAAATCACTCTTGGCCCAAGGAACTCCTTAGGCTGTGATGCAGCCCCCCTTTAACCTTGGGGAGGAGAGAGCGACGATGCCTGGACCAGTCTCCCCCTCCTCCCATGGGCCTCCCACGCGGGTCGCATCCTCCCCATGGCCCTCCCGAGTCACGAACTCCTGAAGAGTGGGGCTGTTTGGAGAGGGTTAGGTGGGAGAGGTCGCCGCTGGGAAAGGACACCAGGGTCCCAGTCCAGCCCCACCCTACAACGAGGGGACCAGGCCGAGACACAGGCGGGTCCAGGCTTGGAGCTGAGGTGTAGGCCGGTCCTGGCACAGCCGCGTCATCCGGGTCCATCTCCGCTCCCCCTCTCCCACCCACTCGAATACTCATCATCTCCCGTCTTCCAGGTGTCCAGGCGTCCTCCCTACGGACTCCCAGGACCTGCTGGCCACAGGACAACAGTGACTAAATTGAAAACACACGGCTCTCTTGGAGACGATTCAGCATTTCCACAGGTGCAAGATGCAAAAAGCCCGGCCAGAGCATGGAACCCGCCCTCCCCCTTCCCGGGTACACTCTGATTGGACAGTTTCTGAGTCAGCATCAGCTGATTGGATGAGGCTCCGGATCCCACCTCTCTGATTTTGATTGACAAGAGATGTGATCAGACGGGGCTGAAGGAGGCAAGAAAAGCACGTTTTTAACTTACAGCATTTAAAGGCTGAGTTGCCTCCTTGCACCGGATGTTGGGGGGAAAAGCGGAATGTGCAGTGCCTTCGGGCACATTCTGGGAAATCTGGCGTCTGAATGACTCCCCGGGCGGCTGGTCTCCGTGCTGTCAGACAACAATCTCAGCATGCTGGGGAAAACTGGCACTCTGTCACAGGGAAAGTTGCCTGATGGATGAGCCGTTGTTCTGCAGAACTCCGTTACACTATGCGCTGGCTGCAGGCGGTGGGGGGACAAGCTGGTGTGCCTTTTCCCATCAAAGTCCTGCTGGCTGCTGACTTCCTACTGTGAGGTCACCACAGGAGTAAGTTTGGAGAGGATCATGAAGGACATGACCGGATGGGCAGTGGGGGCGACGCGGTGACGTTCCAATGCACCTGTTCCTGGCCCACATTGGGCGGGCCTAACCTCCCGCATCTCTGCACAGCTCAGAATCTTCTCCACCAGCACCAAGGTCGTTCCAGACCACTAACCTCCTCCTCATCCTAGGGGCCACCTGCTCCCTAAACCACTTGGTGGTGGGTTGATGTACCAGGCACTGCCCACTGTTACTCGTCCTACTGCTCTCTCCAGCCAGAGTCCAGTCCAGCCACTTTGGGAGAAATCCCCATCCAGGTCCCACCACAGCTTCATTGCTTTGCCAGGGCTTCGCAGGATGAGGCTGTCTGGAAATGTCAACATCATTGGCGCCTTAATTGTGGAAGTGGATTTTGAGGCATGGGGGAGAGTAATTATGGGGTCATTTGGAAACTTGTAAGAGCAAAGGAAAATCCCACTCCCAGGCACTTGTCAAACGGTCTTTTTTTTTTTGCTGGAGTCTCACTCTATTGTCTAGGATGGAGGGCAGGGGCACAATCACAACCACTGCAGTCTTGATCTGCTGGTCTCCAGCGATCCTTCTGCCTCAGCCTCCCAAGTAGCTGGAATGACGGGCATGTGCCCCCACTCCTGGCTAATTTTTAGATGTATTGTAGAGATAAGGTCTCATCAAGTTGCCCAGGCATGTCTCAAACTTGTGAGCTCAGGCAATCCTCTCACCTCGGCCTCCCAAATTGCTGGGATTTTAGGTGTGAACCAAAGCACCTGGCCTTGTGGGCCATTTTTACCAACCCATTTCAGTGGACATGAAACCAACTTGAAGTTGGTGGTGTGGTTCAGGCATCTTACACTTAAAATCATCGGGGTTTATTTTAACTGAGGCCTGACTGGACATTGTGTCTGAGACACAGATGGTGTCTTGATCCCTCAGGAACAGATGATGATCCAGTTTGGGGATGGTGAACTTTCAAGGTTTGGGGGACTTGGAAGCTTTTGAAAACTACAGTTTAGTACCTCTGCATTGAATGAAAGTTTTCTCACCCTCAGCATGAAGGATCCACCTACCTCCTGGGGCCAATCTTCAGAACTTTTCTGTCTAAAAAATGGAAAGCTTTTGGGGGCATTTCTTTCTCCAAGTAGCCTCCTAAAATTGATGTTCCTGAATTCCATGACCTCAGAGACAAGTTTTTGGTTCCTGAAGAACCAGCTTTTATGTCCTTATATGTAATGTGTAAACCTCTGTGTAAATCTACATTAAAAATAAAATGTGGTTCATATCACATGTTCCAATGGATTATATATGTGATTGCAAAATATGCAATACTGTCAGCAAACTTAAAAACATGATCATGGGCTGGGCTCGGTGGCTCAACCTGTAATCCCACACTTTGGAAGGCTGAGGTGAGTGGATTACCTGAGCCTGCGTGTTGGAGACCCACCTGGGCAACTTGGTGAGACCTCATCTCCACAATAAATCAACAATTAGCCAGACGTGGTAGTGAGAGGACAATAATAGACTTATGTTAAGAGCATGCTATTGAGAGGGCCCCAAAAAACCAAGAAACTAAAAAACCATACTTGCTGTAAAAGTAGTGTTTAGTTCACTATATTTCATATTATCCCTACCTCATGTTTACTATATATTTTGTGTATTCCTACCTCATGTTCATTGTACTTTATGAAATCTTAGTACTTTAAATCCTACCTCAGACCCTGTAGAATTAGGCATATGTCGGGTGCCGGGTAGTGACTGATTGTGTAGTTATATAATGTCTTAAGTAGTGTTTGTATTTAGAACTCTTGGGTTAAGCATTGTCAGTCCCAATTGCCATGCTGACTTCTGCTTTTACAACGGGATGTAAATGTTAAAGCGATAAGCCCCCTTTCAGACATTCCTTTGCTATCGCAGTAGACTCTGAGGTGCTAGCTGCTCTCTAGGTGGGCTTTATGTTGATTTAAATCACCAGCTTCCATGCCAGTGTTAATTTACATGCAGTGGCTATGTAAACCTAAAGGAATCAAAGACTTACAAAAACCGCCTTGCTATAAGACGTTTGTGATATTTTATAAATTCCCAGAACTAGTACTATATGAATTTCTACCCCATATTCACTGTATGTGTTTGCAGCATTCATACTTAAAACTTTGTTAAGTTTGGTTTTTGTTGTCCCATAATGACCATGTTATGTTATGTAAATGTTAAGCAAACAAGCTTTCCTAAGCATTCCTCGGGGTGGATCAGCAAACTTAATGGCCAATGTAACCTCCAGGTTGCTCAGGTTACTTTATACGCAGTGACTATATGAACCTAACTTATCTGACATTCCACTCTGCCTGTTAAGTGGGTTTCTGTCAATCACAGGCAGTCAGGTTACAGCCACGAAAGGCACCTACAATACCAAGTGTTCCCGTACCCATTAGGCGAAATTACCCAATCATGTAAAATCAAGTTTAAAGTTCTTTCCCCTCCCCTCTGTAATTGTGCATAAAAACTGCTTGCCATACTGGATCAACGCTCTTGTCCATGAAGCCTCTGCCAGCTTCATGCGTGAGCCCAGACTCGAGCCTGAATAAAGACCCTCGTGTGTTTGCATCAGAGCTGGCTCTTTGTGGTCTCTCTCTCTCTCTCTCTCTCTCTCTCTCTCTCTGATTAGAGTTCTGGGTATAACAGTAGCACGCACTGTAGTTCCAGGTACTTGGAAGGCTGAGGTGGAAGGATCGCCAGAGCCAGCAGGTCGGGGTTGCAGTGGTCAGGAGTGGTCACTGCACTCCAGTCTGGGTGACAGAGTGAGATTCCAACTCAAAAAAAAAAAAAAAGAAGATCATGGAAATGAGACCCCATTATAGTAATATGTGAAGAATTTACCCCACATGATTTATTACATCAGCACCTTTGTAAAAAAAAGGGGGGGTGGGGAAGTATGTCATCTACGAATATGGCAAAATGAAGAATTATAGGGAAACCACAGCACAACACTAGTGCTTTTTCTATTTTAAATAGGGCCCGTGAGGGCAGTCTGTGTAGTCAAGGGCATTACAACCATCCTCCATCACTCAGTCTTCTCATTCTACTCCTCATGTCTTGTCTTTAGTTGAGGGTTTATTTTCTTAGTCATTTTGAGTTGGAATCTCACTGTACCGCATAGGCTGGGGTGCAGTGGCACGCTCAAAGCCACCCCACAGTCAACCTGCTGGGCTCTGGTGATCCTTCCACCTCAGTCTTCCAAGTAGCTGCAACTACATGTGAAAGCTACCAAGCCTGGTTATTTTTTTTCTTTGTTGGAGAGATGAGGTCTCGTCAAGTTGCCCAGGCCGACCTTGAACCTATGGGCTCAGGCAATTCACTGTCTCAGCCTCCCAAAGTCCTGGGATTACAAGCTGAGTCACCAAGCCCATCCCATTGAAGGATTTTTATTACACTTGCACAAAGTCTTGCCTGAGGGTGTTGTTACATGAGGGTATGTGGAGCGCCTCCGCCCTAGCATGGCGCCTGAAGCAGCCAGACCACAAGACAAAACAAGCCCTGATAAGGCAACTAAAGGATATCAGCATACAATCCTCTCTTACGGGCCTTGCCGCGTTACCTTAATTGATTGGCAGAGATACTAGATTTAAGGTCACGAATAGGAGAAAAAGAGAAGAAGAACGATGTAGTAACCTGAGATTAAAGCATCTTGCAGAAGAATCGTGTGAGAGTCGTTATTGAAAGCGACAAGTGGTGGCCCGTACGGGAACTCGAAGAAGCCGAAATCCTTGGATTCAGAACTGCAGCTGCTCAGGGCAGTCGACTGGTATGTAGATCCCACAAGGAGGGAAAAAACTAGAAAGGTCCTCGGCAAAGAGGCGATTTGGGAAAGGTCCTCGGCAAAGAGGCGATTTGGGAAGGTCCTCGGCAAAGAGGCGATGTGGGAAGGTCCTCGGCAAAGAGGCGATGTGGGAAGGTCCTCGGCAAAGAGGCGATGTGGGAAGGTCCTCGGCAAAGAGGCGATGTGGGAAGGTCCTCGGCAAAGAGGCGATTTGGGAAGGTCCTCGGCAAAGAGGCGATTTGGGAAGGTCCTCGGTAAAGAGGCGATCTAAAAGGGCCCTCGGTGTAGAGGTGATCCCCTTTTTGCTAACATGGGCACTACTTCCTCTCACCCGCTTTTTCAGGCTCTTAAAACTCTCCTAAGAACAAAAGGACTAAAATTAAGGGATAAAACCTTGACTGATTTTATCACACAGGTAGACGAGATTGCACCGTGGTTTGCCGTTTCGGGGAATCTCACAGTGGGTAGTTGGGACAAAGTGGGGCAGGATATTGACCGCACCCGAGAGCTAGGAGAGGTGGCAGGCGGGGTCCAGCCCCTTTGGAGACTGGTTCGTGCCTGTTTGGAAGATCAAAAGTGCGTGCAAACAGTCGAGCAAGGCCAAGCAGCGCTTGACCAAATAAAAGAGGAACGATCAACTTCCTCAAGAGGGAACAGCGAGGCAGCCTCTGACTCAGAACTGGAGTCAGATGAGGAACTTAGAGATCTCGTGACTCGAGTTGAAAAGTTAGAACTCAGTCGGGGCCGCGCCCGAGATAAGGGCGGATCCTCTGTCCCTGGGTCGGTAGGAGTTCCTCCCCCATATAATCCTTCTGCGCCTCCCGGAAAAGGAGGCGCTTCTTTCAACAATGAAGTGTGGAGGGAGGTCCACGCCAGCGGCACATGGCAAACTTTTCGGTGTTCGTGGATAATGCAGGGAACCGGTACCATGAACCATTAGATTTCAAAACAGTAAAAAACCTCGCGGAGGCCGTACGAACGTACGGGCTCACTGCTGCCTTCACGACAGCAATGGTGGAGGCACTAGACCGGTTCGCCATGACCCCCGGAGACTGGCAGAGATTAGTGAAGGCTTGCATGAACCCGGGACAATATTTAAATTGGAAGGCCTATTACATAGAATTGGCTAATGAGCAGGCAGCAAGAAACCGGGCGGCGGGTAACAGGGCTTGGGACATTGATATGCTGTTGGGGCAGGGTCGTTTTGCTAACCAACAGGCTTTTACACAAGTGATTAAGGCCTTGGAGGCTTAGGGCCTCTATATTTCTCCTGATAAGATTCAGAAAAACAAGATAATAGACTATTTGGGATCAAAAATCTCCCCTGACACTGTCACACCCCAGAAGCTTACCATTAGAACAGATAATTTGAGAACCCTCAACGATTTCCAAAAACTGCTAGGGGATATTAATTGGGTCCGCCCGTCATTGGGAATTCCAAATCAAGATTTACGTCCTTTATATGACATCCTGTTAGGAGACCCGCATTTAGACTCCCCTAGATCCCTCACAGAGGAGGCTAGAGAGGCCCTACATAAGGTAGAAAAGGCAATTAGTACAGCCGCTCTTAGGCATGTTTCCTTAGAGAGCCCTATATGGCTTTGTATTCTCCCTACTCAGGCTCAGCCAACGGGAGTACTGTGGCAAGGAT
>JAPVLO010003398.1:0-22579 GCA_027257055.1 Cephalopachus bancanus | reverse complement strand
ATTGAAGTGGTTCACACACTGACCTTTTAAAAACCAAATAGAAGAAAAGAACATCTGAAAGCCCAGGTTGGTTCAGAATCCCACCCACATGATTCCAGACTGCCCAACTCCCAAACCAATTAAACATTCATCTCCACATGTCACAAAGAGACAGACCCAAAGACTTAGGTTAGATCCGTAGATGTAAAGCCATCAGGTGAAGATGAAGTTTACTTTGGAGAGTCTATGAAACTATTTTGTCTAAGTTGGTACACATGCTTAATGTTTGGCTTTGCAGTACAACTCTAGGTTATAAAAAGGGCTAACTAACTAAAACTTTTCTTAGTTGTTTATAAAGGACTTCTCAGGGAAAAAATGTATTTTTAACTGACCAGAAACTCTACAGATATACCCAGAAGAAAAGAGATGATGTATCTAAATTTCTCTGTCTATCCAATTAGTGATGTGAAAATTCAAGCTCTCTTTCTTTCTCTGATACCATTGCCAATAATAAATATTCAGCTATTAGAACAGAGTTGACGCTTTCATTAATACTGTGTGATATAAACCCAAATATAGGATTGCTCTTGATAGATTCTGGCTCTGGAGCTATGTTTAGCAGTGATTTAAAGAAAAGAGATATTCATTAGGCGACTCAAAGAAACAAAATAGTTCATATGCATAAATGATCATTTCATTTAAAAATAGGAATACTTAGCCGGGCTCGGTGGCTCAGGCTGTAATCCCGCGCCTTTGGGAGGCTGAGGTGAGTGGATTGCCTGAGCCCGTTGGTTCGAGACCCACCTGGGCAGAGAGACCTCATCTCTACAATAAATCAAAAAATCAGCCAGGCATGGTAGCGCATGCCTGTAATTCTGGCTACTTGGAAGGCTGAGGCGGAAGGATCACTGGAGCCCAGCAGGTAGAGGCTGCGGTGGCCGAGAGTGGCCACTGCACTCCAGTCTGGGCAACAGAGTGAGAGTCCAACTCAAAAAAAAAAAAGGAATACTTGAAAACTAATAAATATAGCTAAGACACAGTTGAGTAATTAAACCAATGCCCTTATACCTTCTAAAGAATACTAACAATTTAAAGTTTACTCTCATTTAAAGTTCAGAAATTATTCTACTACCACCTGTACTCTTTTCTCCCTAAGTTAGTAGTTGGTATTATATACCAGTAATTTCCTAGTGGAAATGAAGACAACTGACTATAATGGACCTTGCATTTTGGTGTCTATCCTGGAGTCCTAGCTAGCAACATGACCCCAACTCTTCCCTACGGATATCTAAGCTTGAGCAGACAATCGCCACCAGGTGGTGACAATCATAGACAAGACTGAATGGGATTTAGATGATTTTAAAGCAGAACCCATAACTGCTTAAATGAACAGATTCATCCAGGTCACTTCAATAATCATTTAAAAATGTAATTGAATTAATTTGAAATTTTCTTACCATGTTATGCTGGGGTTTGATAATAGCTAGTTTATCTTTCATCTTTCTTCTCTAATAATGAAGATATTTAAGACTATCTCTTTTCCTCTGAATACAGTTATTACTGAGTCCTATGGATTCGGATATAAAGTATTCTCTTTTCCATTGTTTTCTATGTGATTTATAGTTGTTTTTGATGTTTCTTTGTGATCCAAAGATACTTAAAGGGCATGTTTCTCAATTCCCAAGTATTTATGACTTGAAATCTTAAAAGAAGAGAACAACCTTTTAGCTATTTTTTAATGATTATGATTCTTAAAAGCGATCTATACAATATGGTTTCTAAAAGTTATTAAAGTTTTCTTAGTCTTCAAAAACATGAATGATCTCTTGTAAATGTTCCATGAACATTCAGAGAAATGCATTCTCCATTTGAGACTATATGCACACACACACACACACACACACACACACGAAAGCTTTGTGTGTGTGTGTACAAATATATATTTATATATATAAATTTATATTTTATAATATAAATATAATATATTAAATAATATATATAAAATATATATATAAAAAAATATATATAAAATGAAGTTCTTCATTGTATTATTCTGCCCTGCTAGGTCAGTATTGTTTGGAGCCTACTAAGTCTTTCCAGTTCTGAGAAAGATATATGTTATCAAGTTTTCTTATAATTGAAATCATTTTTGCTTTAGTTATTTCACTGCTGTGTTGTTTGGTGTGTATAAGTTATGATAGTTATTTTATGCTGTGTATTTTCTTCTTTATGCTAATTAGTTCTTTTAACCCTTTCTGTCACTATACTTAGTATTTGTATTGACATTCTTTGTCAACTCTCTTTGCATTTGCCTTTTATCTCTTTGGTCCTTCCTTTAATATAACTTGCTCTCTCATTTTGCTTTATGTTTCTTCTAATACACAGATTTAAAAAAATCAGCCCTACTGTCTCTAACTTTTAATGGGAATATTCAAACCATTCATATTCACTGTAATGATTGATATAAATCTTACTTTATTATTTATTTTAATTTTATATTTCTTCATCTTTCCCCTTTTTAAGATTTCTGCTGTCTTGATAAAATAAATGTTTTAGATTAGCACCAGTTTGCCTTTGCAACTTAAACAAATAATTCCTTCCACATATTTGCTATTTTAACATCATGCTTTATATCACTTTGCCCTTAATCTTTTACCTTCAATTATTTTTCCCTCAAAATTACTGAGCTTTAGTTGACAATTATAAACAAGTAAGTATTTGAAAGTTCTACCATAGAGGTTTATTTTAATAGGATTAACATTTCTATCTCTAGCTAAGTAATTATATGCTTCTACTGTAATATCTGTAACAGTAAAATCAACTCTTCTCTTTAGCAAAACACACTGATATCGCCCAGCAAAAATTTATCTTTCTTTTTTACATCTTGTACTCCAAAATGATAAAAGTTTTAGAATATGTTCATTTCTCCCTGAATGAAATATTTGGAGTGCCTTCACATAACCATTTCCTTAGCATCTAAATTTTTCTAGTATAATTTCATTCTTCTGGTTTTAAGGTTCTATTATAATTTTCTTGAAGTATGTTCCTCCTTCTCCAAAATCCCTTTTAAGAGCATATGTTACACATTTTTTATCTGATTAAATGTGTCGTGTTCCATTAATCTCTTCATTTCTCTCCCTTTTATTTCCATCTTAAGGTCTTTTGGTTTACTTTTATTTGCTTGGCATATAACTATTTTTGCAAAAAGTTTTTTCAGATATGTTAGCTAGGAGACATCAAGAAGTTCACCAAAATTTATGGTCTTCTAATGATATAATAGAATTTTCACTGCGAAGTGACTATCCAGGCAATGTAAGTACATTTTGTGACCCTCCTTATAGCTGTGACCACATGACTAGTTCTCACCAATAATATGTGATCAGAAGTGTTTATTACTTCTAACTCAATGCTCTTAAAAATCTGTTTCATGCCGGGCTCGGTGGCTCAGCCTGTAATCCCGCGCTTTTGGGAGGCTGAGGTGAGTGGATTGCCTGAGCCCGCGGGTTCGAGACCCGCCTGGGCAGCGAGACCTCATCTCTACAATAAATCAAAAAATCAGCCGGACGTGGTAGCACACGCCTGTAATTCCGGCTATTTGGAAGACTGAGGCGGAAGGATCGCCGGAGCCCAGCAGGTCGAGGCTGCGGTGGCCGGAGCGGCCACTGCACTCCAGTCTGGGCGACAGAGTGAGACTCCAACTCAAAAAATAAAAATAAAAATAAAAATCTGTTTCATTCAAAACGTCTATTATTAAAAAGTCAAAAAACAATAGATGTTGGTGTGGAGGCAGAGAAAAGAGAAACCTAACATACCATATTTTCAAATGTAAAATAGTATGAAATCTCTGGGAAAGAGTATGGAAATTTCTCAAAGAACTAAAAACAAAACTGCCATCAGATGAGGCAATCCCACCACTGGGTATCTATCCAAAGAAAATAAATCATTATCTTAAAAAGACAAGAGCACTCCTATGTTTACTGTAGCACTAATCACAATAGTCAAGTCTGAAATCAACCTAAATATCCATCAACAGTTGACTGGATAAAGAAAGTGTTGTATATATACACCGTGTAATATTTTGCAACCATAAAAGAGAATGAAATCATATCCTTTGCAGCAACATGGAGAGAGTTGGATGCCATTATTCTAAGTGAAATAACTCAGAAACTAATAATCAAATACTACATATTCTTACTTATAAGTGGGAGCTAAACAATGGGCATACATAAACATAAAGACGGAAATAACAGACACTAGGGACTTGAAAAGGGGAGAAGGGAGAGTTAAGGTCTAAAATACTACCTTTTGGGTACAGTGTTCACTATCTGAGTGATGGGTACTCTAGAAGCGCAAATCTCACCATATGCAATGTATCAATGTAACAAACCTACACATGTGCACCCAAATCTAAAATTAACAACAAAAAAATAAGGATGTGTTCTTTTTTATTTTACAATGGCTGGATGTGTAGGACAAAAATGAGACTATAGAAGAGAGTGTAAACTCATAATGAAAGAAGCCCATGTCTCTGAATCACTGCATTAAAAAAGCATCATATCCATCCCATACACACACTCTCTTTATCCTGACCAAGTACACCTACTTCAAATTATTCCATGAATAATGAATAGATTTTTGTTATATGTAAGACATGAGCATTCTGGAGGTGATTTGCTAAAGTAACTAGTAACACACTAACAAGCACAGCTACTCTCTGATTCTTGCATATCCTAAACTCTCTTTTGCTCTGAAAGTTAAATGATATCCTAGCAAGGTATAAGTTTATTGAGTGATAGTTGTTTACTCTTATCTTTCTACAAGTATTATTTTACTATATTTGAACTTTCAGTATTTCAGATGAAATGACTATATTGTTTTATAGGTAACTTTAAAAAAATGAGACATAGTTCACAGACCATGCAATGCACCCCTTTAAAGTATACAATTAAATGAGTTTTAATATAGTCATAGGGTTGTGCAATGATTACCACAATCAATTATTGAGTATTTTCCTCACCTTGCATGAAACCTCATGTCCACTGGCAATTACTCTCTGTTTCTCCCCAATCTTTCCAGCTCTAGGCAACCACTTATGTACTTTCTTTTTGTATTACATTTGCGTGTGCTCAACATATCATATAAATGAAATAATACAATATATGATCATATGTGAACCCAACAGAATTCCTTACTGCACAATATTTTTAAGTTTATCCACGTTGCAGCATGTATTAGTACTTTATTATATTTTATTGTCTAAAAATATTTTATTGTAAGGATATAGCACACTTTAATGATTCATCAGTTGATGGGTATCTAGTGTTTTCTATTTTTCATCTATTAAGAAGAATGCTGCTATGAACATTCATGTACAACTTTTTATGTGGACATAACTTTTTATTTTTCTTTAGTATATACCTAAGAGTGAAGTTTCTGGGTTATATTGTAACTCCACATTTTACTTTTTAAGAAACTTCTAAACTGTTTTCTAAAGCAGCCACACCATTTAAATTCCTACCAACAACCAACAGTGTATTAAGTTTCCAGTTTTTTTACATCCTCTCCTATACTTTCTCTTTGATTATAGCATCCTTGTGGATGTGAAGTGACATACTTTTGTAGTTTTATTTTGCATTCCATAATGGCTGGTAAATTTATTTTGCTCAGAAGTTTGGAAGATTATTCTTTGTGTTCAGAAGTTCTTTTAGTAGGAATATGACAAGATGTGTCTTATCTCATTCCATCTTAAAACATGTTGAATAATTTCAAGTTTTAAATTTAGCTTTCTCTTCAATACAGAGAAAACCATTTTCTCCTTGATAAACTTTCCACATTAAATTATTTTGCCTCCTTCATGGATTTTATTTTTTCCTCTGAAACATATTCTCCATTAGCATTCCATTGTCTGTTTTCCAGATCTGTGCTGTTTTACTTCATGATATCATTTTCTTTATATTTTTGCTTTATGTTTTGAAGTGTTTAATTAACTAGTAATTCATATTTTAAAATTCAGTAATAGCTTCTGATTAACTTATGGCAGCATAAACATCCATCTGAAAACAACTAGAAAAACTGTACAAAAATAAAACCAGTTCAAAAACCCTGGAGAACTACCAGTACAGCAAAAACTCAAGAGACCAAGATACAATACAGAAGGGAAAAACATAGAGGTAAGTGTAGTATTAATTTCCACTTTTCTCCTCAAGGTGTTTGCTAATTTGAATGCCATGAGTAAAGAAGCCACTTGGGTGAACAGAACTTCTTTTAGTCTTACTTGGTTAGGAAATAAAAAGTTTAATCAGAAATACCAAGGAGGCAAGTCTTTATTAAACACCTCAGTCTTTATTAGACTCAGTCAGCCTTTTGAAGGCATCCATGCTACAGTAGAAATCAATTGTATGTAGACAAAATATCACAAAACTAATTGAATCTGCTTAATGTATGATTTGATTATTATAGTCTTTCCCTAGGTTAACTTCCTGGCTGAAACGAAAAGCAATATACTGAAGAAAGATAACATTAAATTAATTCTCATTGCCCATGCAATATTTGGCATTCTGCTGGGACCAGCTCCAGCCGGGTTCAGGATACCCCAAAGGTGGAGACGGCGTCAGCAATTGGGAGGAAGAAGAGAGAAAGAGAGAGAGAGAGAGAAAGAAAGAGACTGGACTCCGGTCTAGTGCAGAAGCGATGTGTGTGTTATTGGGAATTACAACAGGTCTTTTATACACAAAGCCAGATGTGGGAGGGGCGTCCCCCACCCACCAGAAACCTTGATCCATGAAAACTTAATCAATGTTTGCCTTTAAACCCTTTTCATATGATAATCTTAAAATCCCATAACAAAGGATAACCTAATCTGTGACTGACATATTCTATAAACCTTTTTCATCCTAAGCTGAATGATTTATGCCAAGTTAAAGCAATTCTATAGAAGCTTAAGTATTTACTTTACAAATGAAAGTTGCCCATTCCAGAATGTTTGGAATGTGGCCCAGTCCAAAGTTCACAGTGGGCTACCTGCAAGTAACCCAGCTGCATTCTTTCAACAAAATGGCTGTCTTCTAAAACTGTATTCTACAATTTACACCTTCAATAAATCCCAAGATCATGACCCAGAAACCTGTGACCAATACAAAGGCTCTTAGATGTGACACGAGTTTGAATTATAAGTTGTGTGAAAGCCAAAACTGCAGTTTGCAGAAGAGTGGGAGCAATGAGCTTCTAAAGTTAGCTTGTGTTCATCCCGGTCTCAGAGTTTTTATGTTTTGAGCTCACAGGAGCTTAATCTGGTTAGTGCTGAGTAGAAAGGGAGAGGAAATGGGGGTCAATAGCTCCCGAACGCATCCTAGTGGTCTCGGGGTCAACGGTCCTTCCTGATCCCTAACGCTCAGTGGGCCTCCGTGGCCAGCTCCCAACAGCATTCCAAGAGATAAGACAAAACAAATGAAAGTCAAGAGAAAGAACAGACAACAGAAACAGATGCGCAAGAGATGAAAAATAGAAGTTATCAGAAAGAAATGTTAAAATAGTTGTAATTATGAGATCAAGAATGCCAGCAGAGAACTAAAACATACATAAAAGAATCAAATTTAAACAAAAAAACTAAAAAATCAAGAACCAAAATTAAAAATTTAATAAATGGGTTTAATATCAGACTGGATGCTGCTGCAAAGGATTAGCAAACTAGAAGAGAGTCTAGAAAATATCCACACTGAAGCACAGAGACAAAAAAATAAATAAATAAACACAGAAAAAAATGGAAAAAATATGTGACACACAGTGAAAAAGATTAACATGTGTAAAATTAAAGTCAATAGAATGGCATATCAAAATGCTGGGATAAAAGCCAAAACAATCCTCAGCAAAAAAACAAAAACAAAAACAAAGCAGGGGGTATCACACTCCCAGACCTTAAACTATACTATAAAGCCACAATAATCAAAAAAGCCTGGTATTGGTACAAGAACCAATGGAATAGAATTGAGATTCCAGAAGCAAAACCTCAATTTCTCAATCAGCTCATCTTTGACAAAGTCTCCACCACCTGCTACTGGGGAGAGGAGAATCTATTCAGTAAATGGTGCTGGGGAAACCGGCTGACCACATGCAGAAGATTGAAACAGGACCCCTACCTATCCCCATACACAAAAATTAACTCTAAATGGATCAGAGACCTAAATATAAAATCCCAAATGGTAAGAACCTTAGAAAATGCAGGAGACACTCCTATGGAAGTTGGAACTGGCAACCAATTCCTGATCAAAACCCAAAGTGCCCAGGCCATAAGAGATAAGATAGACAAGAGGATCTCATTAAACTGACAAACTTCTGCAAAGCCAAAGAAACCATCAAGAGAACAGGGAGACAGCCCACAGACTGAGAAAAAATATCTGCCAACTCCATGTCTGACAAAGCCCTAACATCAAGGATCTACAAGGAACTCAAAGGTGCTGAAAGGGAAAAAACAAACAGCCCCATTACAAAGTGGGCTAAAGATATGAACAGACACTTCTCAAAAGAAGACACATGAGCAGCCAACAGACACATGAAAAAATGTTCAGCCTCACTAGTCATCAAGGAGATGCAAATTAAAACTACACTGAGATACCACCTAACTCCAGTCAGAATGCCTATCATCAGTAACTCCAAAAATAACAGACACTGGAGAGGATGTGGCAAAAATGGAACACTTCTACACTGTTGGTAGGAGTGTAAACTAGTACGGCCTCTGTGGAAATCAGTGTGGCAATTTAAAACTCCTAGAAATTGACCTTCCATATGATCCCACAGTCCCCCTACTGGGAATATACCTGAAAGAATTCAGGTCACTCTACGAAAAAGGTACCTGCACACGTATGTTTATCGCAGCATTTGGTTCACAATAGCAAGAACATGGAACCAACTGTGCTGCTCATCAAAAGAGGACTAGAATTTAAAAAAACATGGTACATTGGAATATTATACAGCCATAATGAAGAACAAAATCATGAACTTTGCAGCAACATGGATGGAATCAGAGCTTATAATACTGAGTGATCTCTCACAGAAACAAAGAGCTGAGTATCACATGTTCTCACTCATAAGTGGACCTTGAACAACTACCATATTACTGTAGGAAAGTTATTGAAAGTAGCAGGAAACTTGAGGAGGGGGGTGGAGGGGATAGATGGGATTGACAATAGTCGATATACACCTGGGGAAGGGGTGACACACCTCATCAATAAGGGTACTTGTAAAATGAACATCTGTATACCTAACTGTATTTTACCCCACAATTTCATAATGAAAATTAAAAAAAAAAAAAAAAGAAATGCCAACCTAGAATTTTATATAGGGTGTATATATTATTAAAGATAAAATAAAAACATTTTCAAACAGCTCATTACACTCCTCCTCCAAATAAGAAAATTTCTAAAAAGTCACAAGTTGACTAACATGACAGGAAATAATAAAAAGAATTATTCAGATAAAAGGAAAGATCCTGGTTAGAAACATGGCAATGTAGAAAAAAAATTAAAAGCAATAAAATAATAAATATGTAAATCTAAACAAATATGTGTATTAAATTATGATGACAATAATAATGTCCTATAGAATTAAAAATGTATGAAGAATGACAATACATAACAAATAAAGCAAAACATTATAAGAGTAAATGATGTAAAGTGTTCCAAGGTCTTTGCATTGTTTGGGAAGAAGCAAAAGTATTAATTCATACTAAAACCATACCAAGTCTAAGATATCTGTTTTAACATCTAAAGTAACCTTTAAAAGAATAGTAAAGTAGTACATAAATAAACACTAATTAAAAAGATATGGAATTAAAAGAAAAAATTACCCAAAGGGAGAGAAGTGGGAAAATAGCAAAGATGGCACAAACAGGAAACAAATAAGAGGATGGTGGATTTATAGCAAATATATCAGTAAAAATATAATGCAAATGGACTAAAAACTTCAATTAAAGGTTAAAATTGTTGAAATCCAACAACATTTGCTTAAAAAAGATACCTTAAATTTAGGAATGCAATGTGGTTAAAAGTAAAATAGTAGAGAAAAATATGCTATTCAAACAGCATTTGTATACACACACACACAAACACACACACACACAACTGGTATGAACATTTTAAAATCAAAGTCAATTTTACAGTAAGAAACACATATTCTGTAACACTAAAATACCAATAAATAAGGAATATTATATACAGGTCTACAATTGTGTATATATGTATATACACCTATTAACATAGCTTCATGTATGTAAAACAAAAGTTAAAAAAAAAAAAATTTAAAAATAGACAAATCAACAATTATAACAGAAGACTTTAGCACAACTTTTAAAAATGATAAAATAAAACAAGAAAGCACAGGATATAAGTAAGAATGTAAAGCATCTAAAAAAGAAAATTAAAAAAAATTTACCTAAATGACAAACTAGAATAACAACAAAATACACATTTGTTTTAAGTGCACATAGAATATTTACTAAAATCAACAATTTCTGAGTGATTAGTTTTTTTTTTTTTTTTTTTTTAATCAGTATTTTTTATTATCGTTTTGTAGGGTACAGTTAAGGGTTAGGTGTACAATTACGTTTCATTCAGGCACCCTATTGATAAGAGGTGTTTTCCCCGTCCCAGATAGATATTAGCTACTGTTAATCCCATCCCCCCCCATAATTTCCCAGTACCATCAGTCATTTTCTTATAGTATTACATTGGATGTTCAAGGTCCATTATATGAGTGAAAACATGTGATATTCTGATCTTTGTTTCTGTGAGAGGTCACTCAGTATTATAGACTCTAGTTCCATCCAGGTAGCTGCGAAATTCATGATTTTGTTCTTTTTCATGCCTGCGTAGTATTCCATCGTGTATATGTACCACATTTTTTTAATCCAGTCCTCTTTTGATGGGCAGCATGGTTGTTTCCAGGTTCTTGCTATTGTGAATAATGCTGCGATAAACATACGTGTACAGGTATTTTTTTATAGAATGATTTGTGTTCTTCAGGGTATATTCCCAGTAGGGGGATTGCAGAGTCAAAAGGAAGGTCAATATTTAGAGCTTTCAGGAATGCCACACTGCTTTCCACAGAGGTTGCACTAGCTTACACTCCCACCAACAGTGTAGAAGTGTTCCCTTTTCACCACAGCCTCTCCAGCAGCTGTTATTTTTTGAGTTGTTGATAATTGCCATTCTGACTGGAGTTAGGTGATATCTCAGTGTGGTTTTGATTTGCATCTCCCTGATGATTAGTGAGGTTGAGCATTTCTTCATGTGTTTGTTGGCTGCTCGAATGTCTTCTTTTGTGAAGTGTCTGTTCATATCTTTTGCCCATTTTATAATGGGGTTGCTTGTTTTCTTCTTTTCAGTACGTTTCAGTTCCTTGTAGATCCAGGATGTTAAGCCTTTGTCAGACCTAGAGTTGGCAAATACTTTTTCCCAGTCTGTAGGCTGTCTCCCTACTCTCTTGATGGTTTCTTTGGCTTTGCAGAAGCTTGTCAGTTTAATAAGGTCCCATTTGTCTATCTTCTCTCTTAAGTCCTGTGGGTTTCGGGTTTTGTACAGGAATTGGATGCCCGTTCCGATTTCCATGAGAGTATTTCCTTCCTTTTCTAAGGTTCTTATGGTTTGAGGTTTTACATTTAGGTCTCTGATCCATTTGGAGTTAACCTTTGTGCATGGGGATAGATAGGGGTCCTGTTTCAATCTTCTACATGTGGTCAACCAGTTTTCCCAGCACCATTTACTGAATAGGTTCTCCTCCCCCATTGGTAGGTGGTGGGGGCTTTGTCGAAGATGAGTTGGTTGAGGAATTGAGGTTTTGCTTCTGGAATCTCAATTCTGTTCCATTGATCTATATGCCTGTTCTTGTACCAATACCAAGCTGTTTTGATGATTGTAGCTTTATAGTAAAGTTTGAAGTCTGGTATTGTGATACCACCTGCTTTGTTTTTTTTGCTGAGGATTGTTCTGGCTATTCTTGGACGTTTGTGTTTCCATATGAATTCCTGTGTTGTTTTTTCTAGGTCAGAGAAGAATGTTATTGGTAATTTAATGGGTATTGCATTGAATTTGTAGATTGCCTTAGGTAAGATGGACATCTTCACAATGTTGATTTTTCCCGATCCATGAGCATGGGATATTTTTCCACTTGTTCTGTCAGCTTTGATTTCTTTGAGCAGTGTTTTGAAATTTTTCATTGTAAAGGTCTTTCACGTCTCTGGTTAGGAAGAGGGCCAAGGTATTTCATTTTTTTTGTGGCTATTGTGAATGGAATTGTGTTTTTTATTTGGGTTTCTGTTTGTTTATTATTGGTGTAGAGAAATGCGATTGTCTTTTGTACATTTATTTTGTATCCTGAGACTTTGCCAAAGGCCTTTATCAATGTAAGGAGGGCTTTAACAGATTCTCTTGGGTTTTCAAGGTACCCCAATATCATCTGCATAGAGAGATAACTTGACTTCCTCTTTTCCTATTTGAATACCTCTGATTGCCTCTTTCTCTGATTGCTCTAGCCAGGACTTCCAATACTATGTTGAACAGGAGGGGAGAGAGTGGGCATCCTTGTCTAGTTCCAGTTTTCGGGGGAATTGGTTCCAATTTTTGTCCATTTAGGAGTATGCAGGCTGTAGGTTTCTCGTAGATGGCTTTTATTATTTTGAGGTATGTTCCCCGTATGCCTAGATGTTCAAGGGTTTTTATCAAGAAGGGGTGCTGGATTTTATCAAAAGCTTTTTCTGCATCTAATGATATGATCATGTGGTTTTTGTTTTGACATCTGTTGATGTATTTAATTACATTTAGGGTTTTTACGAATGTTGAACCACCCTTTGCATGCCAGGAATGAAGCCTCCCTGGTCATGGTGAATGATTTTTGAGATGTATTGTTGAATCCTGTTTGCTAGGATTTTGTTGAGAATTTTAGCATCTATGTTCATCAAAGATATTGGCTGTAGTTCTCTTTCTTTGTTGGATCTTTACCTGGTTTGGGGTATCAGTGTGATGTTGGCTTCATAAAATGATTTGGGGAGAGTTCCATCTTTTTCTATCGCCTGGAATACCTTCAGTAGGATTGGTATCAGCTCCTCCTTGAATGTCTTGTAGAATTCTGCGGAAAGCCATCTGGACCAGGGCTTTTTTTTGTAGGAAGTTTTCTTATTACGTAATCGTTTTCCCTTGATTGTAATTGGTCTATTTAGGGTCTCAATTTCTTCTTGTTCCAACCTAGGTAGATTGTGTGATGTCAGAAAGTCCTCCATTTCCTTGGGGTTTTCAAGTTTGTTTCCATACAAGTGTACATAGTAGTCTCTAATGATCTTTTGTATTTCTTCAGGGTCAGATGTGACTTCATCTTTTGTGTTTCTGATTATGCTTATTTGTTTTTTTTCTTGTTTTTTTTGGTCAGTCTAGCTAGGGGACCATCGATCTTGTTTATTCTTTCGAAGAACCAGCTTTTTGTTTCATTGATTTTTTCAATTATCTTTTTGTCTTCTATGTCCTGGATTTGGGCTTTTATTTTGGTGATCTGGATTCTTCTGCTGAAATTAGGGTTTTTGTGGTCTTGCTTTTCCAGTTTCTTTAGGTGGCTTGTTAGATTGTAAATTTCTGTTCCTTCCTTTTTCTTCATGTGTGTTTGTAGGGATATAAATTCCCCTCTTACTACAGCTTTCAGGGCATCCCAGAGATTTTGGTAAGATGTTTCTTCATTTTCATTTGTTTCCAGGTATCTTTTATCCCTGTTTTGATTTCGTCATTGACCCAGGAGTTGTTTAGCATCATGCTGTTTAGTGTCCATGTCTTTGGGGGTTTTTGGGGGGACTTTGTTGGTGTCAATATTTATTTTTATTCCACTGTGGTCCGAGAAGTTGTTTGGTAGAATTTCGGTCCTTTTAAATTTGCTTATACTTGATTTATGGCCGAGTATGTGGTCGATCTTAGAATATGTTCCATGTGGTGATGAGTAAAATGTGTATTCTGTGGTCTTTGGATGGAGTGTTCTGTAAGTATCAATTAAGTCCATTTGGTCCAAGGTCACATTGAGGTTCGGATCTCCTTGCTGATTTTTTGTCCTGATGATCTGTCTAGGGTTGTGAGTGGGGTATTAAAGTTCCCAGTTATGATAGTGGTAGAGTCAATATCTTTCTTTAGTTTTCCAAGAAGTTGCTTTATGAAAGTTGGTGCACCTATGTTGGGTGCATATATGTTTAGGATAGATATTTCTTGTTGATGGATTAAACCCTTTATCATTATGTAGTGACCTTCTGTATTTTTTTTTGTTTTTTAATAGTTTGAAGGATATTTTGTCTGAAATTAAGATGGCTACTCCTCCTTTCTTTTGTATTCCGTTCACCTGAAAGATTGTTTCCCTTTCTCTTACCTTGAGTCTGTGGGTGTCCTTTCTAGTGAGGTGAGTCTCTTGAAGGCAATAGATTGTTGCCTGATGATATTTTATCCATTTTGCCAATCTATGTCTTTTCAGTGGTGCATTTAGTCCGTTCACATTTAGGCTAATAATTGAAATGCAAGAGTTGATCCCTGTCATAAGGTTCTTACAGAGTTGTTACTGTTTATTTGTTGTCTTTCTTTGGGTTTTGGAGTTGGTTCAGGTGTGTTTTTAATCTTTTGCCTGTACTCTTGTGAAGAATGCTGATGTTCTTTTTTCTTTTTCTTCTGTGTTCAGTACTTTCTTGAGTGTTTCTTGTAGCGGTGGTCTGGTGGCAGCGTAGGTTCTTAGGGATTGGATGTCTGGAAAAGATTTTAATTCTCCCTCACTAATGAAGCTTAGTTTAGCTGGGTAGGTTATTCTTGGTTGAAATTGTTTCTCTTTTAGTACTTTGAAGATAGGGCTCCAGGCTCTCCTGGCCTGAAGGGGTTTTTGTGGATAAATCTGTTGCTATTCGGATTGGTTTTCCCCGGTAGGTAGTCTGGCCTTTTTCTCTTGCTGCCTTTAGGATTTTTCCTTTCATAGCTACTTTGTTTAGGCGAATTATTTGTGTCTGGGAGTTGGTCTTCTCGTTTGTTGTCTTGCAGGGGGTTTTCTGAATCTCTTGTGTTTGAATTTTTTCATCTTTACTGAGATGAGGGAAGTTTTCTTGAATGATTTCATCAAAGTTTGTTCCAGTGTGGCCTCTGTTTCTCTGTCTGCCTCAGGAAGCCCAATTACTCTTAGGTTTGGTCTCTTGAAGTGATCATTCATCTCTTGCAGGTTTTGTTCTGTCTTTTTGAGCTTCTTTCCTATGCTTTTGACAGTTTGGGTTAGTTCTGTGTTTTGGTCTTCGAGCTCTGAGATTCTTTCTTCTGCTTGGCTGATTCTGCTTTCCATGCTTATTAGTCTGTTGTTCATTTCCATCACAGTATTCTTTACTGCTGTCATTTCTGACAACAGCTCCTTCCTTTTTTCCCCTTGTCTCTCCTCAATTTTTTTTAAATTTTCTCCATTAATGTTTTGATGTCTGGGTTTATTGCATGTAGCCAGTCATTCTGGGGACTCTTCATTGTCTGTGTTCCAGAATCTGTTTTCTCATTGTCTGATCTCCCAGGGGTCTGTGTAAAACCTATATTCTTCTTTTGGTTTTTCTTCATTTGTGCGGTTTTTCCACTTCCCCACTTCTTCCTTCCCTCCACGTCACCGTCTTCTTTAATTTTGTTTTTCAGGGGTAAAGGGACTGGTTTTACTTCTGTTCGTTCAATCTCCCATTCTTTATGTATGTTGTTTCTTTTTTCATTTTGAAGTTGCACTGTATTGGAGGTGGTCCTTTTTTCGTTTTGAGATGTATTTAAGGGGGGGCTGTGATTCAAAAACTGTCTGCAGGTCCCGGGTTTGCTGACATGTGGATAATGTGGAACCACTTCCCACTGCCCCGGATCTGTCCATGTAGTGGGCTGTAGGGTTTTCTCCCTGAAATAAAATGTGGTTAGCAGGGGGGGGAGAATGGGGCAGATAGTGGGTTGAAGTGGGGTGGGGATAGAAGTAAAGGGGGGAAACTAACGAGTGTGCCAACAAATAGAGAGAGAGGTCTATACTGAAACAGCTAAAAAAGATGGGCCCCAGCTACGTCGAACCAACTCTCATACAAACCCCAAAAAAAAATATCGTGATGCTAACATACCCCCTATCCAACCACCTTATTGGTGTGCTGTTCTTCTATACAAAGAAAGTTTACAGACAGAAGAAAAGAGAAGAAAAGGGAAAAGGGAAAAAAGAAAAAAGGGGAATAATACTGTAGGAATAGAATTAAGTCATTAAACTAATAGAATCAATGAAGCACACTCTGAGACCTTTCGTTTAAGTCCAATGTCCTTTCAGGTCTGATTTCTAGTTTTCTTTTCAAGCTGGTGAATTAGTTTGCAGTTAGAGTCAATTGCCCCTGATCTGCTGTGAAGGACAGCTCAGTTCAACCTTCCTTCAGCAGTTTGTCTATGTCTTTATCAGGCTTATTTCTCCCGTTTCGGTGTTGTTACCTTGAGTCGCCAGCAGGTGGTGCTATCTCATCTGCTCGCCCCCGAGGGGGTGGGGCCGGACAGGAACAAGATGGCTGCCTGCCTCCAGCAGGCAACAGAAGCCCCACGCGAGCCAGCAGCACAATCTCAGACACAGGAGATTTGGCAGCAATCCCTGCAGATCTTCCTTGAAGCCGATTTGTGTGGATCTCCTCTCGGGCCGGGTTGTGATGAGCTGCGCTGGCCGAGCGCCGGGGCGCCGGGGCCGGGGGCCGGGGCGCCGCCGGGCGGGAGGCGGGAGCGCCGGGGCGGGAGGCGGGAGCGCCCGTGATTAGTTTTAAAAGCTTAAAATCATAGAGTATGTTTTCTGATCACAGTGAAATGAAGGTAAAAAGCAATAAAACAAAAAGGTAGTCACAAAATGTTCAAATATTTGAAAAATAAGCAATATACTTCTACAAAACTCATGAATCAAGAATAACCAAATGTAAATTTTTTAAAAATTGAATTAAATGGTAATTAAAATATGAAACCCTGTAGAATGCAGCTGAAACCATGCATAGAGGGAAACCTATAGTAATATATGTATATAAGACAGAAGAAAGCTCAGATCAATAATTGAATATCCATCTAAAGAAATAGACAATTACAGCAAATTAAATGTAAATCAATAAAGGATGGGAAATAATAAAGTTTAAAGCAATAATGAATAAAATATGAAAACAAATGTGCAAAGGGTTAACAAAGCCAAAATTGGCTATTTCAAAATTAAAAGTAGAAACATTTTTAAGACTTATGAAAGAAAGCGAGAAAGAAAAGAGCAAGACAGAATCAAATTAGCCTGCTGGAAAAAGAAGTCATTATTAGCTGGGCTCGGTGGCTCAGCCTGTAATCGCCCCCCTTTGGGAGGCTGAGGTGAGTGGATTTCCTGAGTCCGCGGGTTCGAGACCCGCCTGGGCAGCGAGACCTCATCTCTTACAATAAATCAAAAAATTAGCCGGGCGTGGTAGCGCATGCCTTTTTTTGTGATATCCTCTCATGAATTAAGAAACTCATTTAATTTAACCCAATTTACTAATTTTCCTCTTTATATTTAACATATTTTGTGTAGTACTACTTGGGATTAACATATATTTTTGCCTGCTTCAAAATCACAAACATATTCTTCTATGTTTGACAGTTTACCTATATTACCCTTTATATTCTAAGTTATTCTATCTAAAATTGATTTTTGTTTATGGTGTAGTAGGAATCAAAATTCACTTTTTCTATATGGATATTCAATTTACATAGAGCAATTTGCTGAAATGACTGTCCTTTTCCTACCACACTGCCCTGTTACCTTTGTCATAATCTGGTGATTATATATGTGTGAATTTGTTTCTATCCCTCTGCTCTGTTGACCTATTCTTAAAGCAATGGTTCTAAGGTTAATTACTATATTTTTATAATGAACTTGGCTAGGTGAGGTGGCTCAACCCCATAATCGTAGCACTTTGGGAAGCCAAGATGAGGGGATTGCCTCAGCCTTCCAAGTAGCCGGAATTACAGGCATCAAGATCATTATAAAAATATAGTAATTAACACTTAGAGCCATTGCTTTAAGAATAGATCTACAGAGCAGAGGGATAGAAACAAATTCACACATACATAATCACCAGATTATGACAAAGGTAACAGGGCAGTGTGGTAGGAAAAGGATAGTCATTTCAGCAAATTGCTCTATGTAAATTGAATATCCATATAGAAAAAGTGAATTTTGATTCCTACTACACCATAAACAAAAATCAATTTTAGATAGAATAACTTAGAATATAAAGGGCAATATGGGTAAGCTGTCAAACATAGAAGAATGTTTGTGATTTTGAAGCAGGCAAAAATATATTTTAATCCCAAGTAGTACTACACAAAATATGTTAAACATAAAGAGGAAAATTAGTAAATTGGGTTAAATTAAATGAGTTTCTTAATTCATGAGAGGATATCACAAAAAAGTGAAAGAGTAGGGAATGGTAGAAAAATTTGCCACCAATTTTTGTCACAATGAACTCAGGTTACGTTCTTTAAATTTCTTACAATTATATAAACAAACAAAAAGTCAGTGAGTGGAAAATGGATAAGAGATGGGAGCAGACACTTTACAAAAGTAAATATTTAAATGTCTGCAAATAAATTGATAGGTGCTCAGCTTCACTAGTCAAAAGGGAAATGCTAAGTAAAGTACATTGGCATACCACTGCAGTAGTATAAGAAGCACTGAACTGGAAAAAAAAAAAAAGCAGTTATCAAGTGGGGGCAAGAATATGGAGCAACTAGTACCTTCATGCACTTTTGTGTAAGAGTATAAATTGATATAATTCACTGGAAAATAATTTGACATTTTGTTGTGTAGCCAAACATTAGCATCATCTATGATCGAGCATTTTCATCCCTTGGTATTTTTGCACATGTTTCAGAAGACATGCACAAATATTATACACAATGTCTCACAACTCCAACATCTATCAATATCAGAATAGAAAAATAATGGTATTCCAGCACTATGGACTATTACACTGGAGGAAATTAAATTCAATAATATGAATGGATCGTAAAAACATTCATAATGTTGAAGTGATGAAAGAAAGAAGGCCACAAACAAGATGGTCTCATTTTTATAAAGACCAAATAACAGAGAAAATAAGCCACATACTGTGTGTGTGTGTGTGTGTGTGTGTGTGTGTGTGTGTGTGTGTGTGTGTAGTTCATTTTTTTAAAAGGAAGAGAATGATAAAAAGTCAGGAGCCTCCTGGTAGTGGAAGGAAAAAGCATGTAATAGAGAGGAAGTCTGAGAGAATCCAGGTCATTGATGACTGTCTAGTTCTTTAGCTTGGTGATAATTTCATTGTGAGATATCCAATTGGTGAATTTGTATGTGTTAAAAGAAACCAGGGTATGCCACAATAATTGTTCCTAGGTGATAGAATTTATTGCCTTTGCATTTATCTGTATTGTCTAAGAGCTCTACAGTGAACATATAATACGATTTCTTAAAGAAATATGCTACTTTTAGGTGTCTAATTCATCACCATAATATTCTTCAATGTTTGGTAAGCTAACCATTTTCACTATAGTCTTCATGCCCCGAGGCAACCACAAAATATAACATTTTACATTGAATGCAGTCTGTACAAATCAGCCAGCCCCCATAACAGCTGAAATAATTGTACCAACCAATCTAAAGTTATTAGTGCCAATCTGAAATGATTAGTGCCATAGTAACACAGCTTTAGAAACATCCATAATTACTATTTCAACAGCTTTAATTTTTTGCATTGTTTATAATTTGGCATCTTCTTTTCTAGAAATGGAGGAAAAATAGAAAGTCAGATAGGCCAGGAGAGAGAGTTCACTATTGAGAACGTGTGTTCCAAATGTAAAGAAAATAAAGGCACTTAGGTCAGCATCTAAACCTGAGCTGTATGTTAATTTTGATTTTAAAATCTGCCACTCTCATCTCACAAAGAGCCAGGTGTGGCAAACAGATCCTCTTGCATAAGTCTATAAAGTAAACCTCATCGCTGCGAGTGTCAGAGCCCAGAGATTTATTATAAAGTGATATATTTTCAAAGAGCAGCACAAAGAGTCTTTTAACACTGAATTTGTCAGGGATCTCGCCGACATCAAACAGATGTTTTTTGCTTGGAGCATTTGACTCTTACACTTCAATGTTTCATATGTTAAGTGATTGGAAACTTGGGAACCATGAAGTAATACTTTTCTCTGATTTGGAAAATTTGACTCTTTAACAATGAAACTTTAGATGCATATTAAGAAATACTTTGAGAAGTGGTATAGTGTTTTCTTTATAGGGAGACTATCATTTGGTTCACTATATTGCTCTTTAAAGGATTAAAAATTCTTAAAGTTGATTTCATGCTTTCATGGATTTTTTTTAACCCTCTCTAACCTTTTGCCTTTTACTCACCTACATTTCTCACTGATTTCTTCTAAAAATAAAACAAGCACTACATGTAAAAGGCTTTAATAAAAAAAAAAATCTTGTTAACATGGGTCATTTGATTTTTTCCCTTAAGTAAGAAATCATATGCCAGAAGCCAATTGCTATCATGTCATATTCTTGAATAAACATGGTGCCTGTCCTAAGCTGAGGCTGTTGCCAGTGTTTAGAATTTTGCATATGTTTTAACCCAGATGGTTATATTGAGCTTTCTTGGTTACCAATCACATTATAAACCACAGAAAGCATTCAAAGTTGGAGAAGCAGAGCTTAGCTCTGGTTAATAGTCCTACTCAGCTTTTGGTCCAGCTAACTACATCTTGAGCTGGATCATAAGGGAAAGAGCTATTGCTTTTGGATTTAAGAAGTATGCAGTGCCCAGCATTCCTAATGCACAGGAGGAACAGCTGGGCCACCCAACATGATCTTAAACCTGTCCCATAAATAACAAAGCACAAACTAGAAATTTCCCAAGTAAGGAAACTTATGAATTTCACTTGACAGATGCTTCTTTATAAGATTTTTGCATTGCACTTTTTAATTTAACAAATAAAACAACTTTAGTTTGGATTCTGTTACTTATTCTTTAGAGGCAAAGTCTGAACTAAAAGGAATTGATATTTATTGACTATAATGTACTAGAAACTGCAACACACTATCATAAAAGTTTGCTTTTGAAAACCTCATTACTAACAAGAAAATATTTTGTTGAACACCTATTGTACTGGGCATAACAAAATGTGCTTTTTATATATATAATTTAATATTTGGAATAGTCTTGCCAGGCAGATACTATCCTCAATTTACAAAAGAGAAAAAAATTCAGGGAAGATGATTTATGAGCCTATAGTCATGATGTGCCCACGTCATGATGGTCCCAGGGTTCTTGCTTGGGTGTTCTTCACTTTAAGGTTCTGGCCTTTCCACTACACATTTCTTTATTTTATAGAAAATATAAATTAGGATTATGACTGCTTGTGAGTGAGGCATTTGTATATCACAAAGAGTTCCAGTGTCAGTCACTTCAACCTATCACAACACAGCATGCATAGAGAGGAGTCAGTAAATAATACCCTTTTCTTCTCTCATGTTTAGATGTATTTGAGAAGTCAGGCCCAGATGGGGATGAAATGTCAGCTGTAGTATTGATAAAGCCAACTGACTTTAGATATGTTAATAAGTTAGTCTTGCTTCTTCAGTTCAAGTCTAGATCTTGGGCCAACTTGCCTACAGGATCATTTGGAACTAGAGAATAGAATTTGTGCTTCTCACTGATCTAAAGCTTGCTGACTCTTAGTGGGTCAGTTCTACTCAGTTGGAAAACATGCACTATGGATGGCATCTACCGATCGGATAACTTCGTTATTCTTCATGGAACAAGCAGGAGATGGGGCAAGTTTTGCCATGCTAGCAGAAGTTTTGCAGAATATCAGGAGGCAAAGGAAAAAGAGGTGTCCTTAAACATTCTCTAGTATTTTCTTAACTGCTAAACCTAAAATGAACCAGAGGTATGGCTAAGCCCCAGGTCCGCCCAACTCACAGAGGAGATTTCATGATAGTCCAGCCCCAATCTTCATGAAACCCTAGCCCTTCTTTTATTTATCCACCTCAGTCCACAGTGTGCAGTTCAGATTTTGTCACCAGAAAGCACTGACATGAATCAAATTACATATTAACCAAATTCACTCCAGGCCTAGTTCTATTCTATGATAAAAGTTATCTCCTTACTCTATTTCCCAGTTCAAATTATGTTGATATATAATTCAATATAGCATATCAGAGAAGAAGTATAAAATAACATGATACAAAAGAGATCCTTTTTTCATACATTCTCCAGTTCTACACAATACAGATCCTCCACTTATTTAAGTAGAGATGCTTCAAATTTGATTATAATATTTTTATTATCAAATCTACAAGATAAAATTAAAGTAAAAATTCCCCTGCTCTCTTATAAGTTAAAATGTGAGACGGGCTCGGTGGCTCAGCCTATAATCCTGCGCTTTGGGAGGCTGAGGTAAATGGATTGCCTGAGCCCACAGGTTCGAGACCCGCCTGGACAACTTGGTGAGACCTCATCTCTACAATAAATCAAAAAATCAGCCAGGCATGGTAGCGCGTGCCTGTAATTCCAGCTACTCGGGAAGGCTGA
>JAPVLO010003397.1:0-22856 GCA_027257055.1 Cephalopachus bancanus | reverse complement strand
TGACATAGTCAAAAGAGCTTGTCCCTCTAGAGACTTTAAAATAAATATCAGTAAACTGCTACAATGACTCCGAGAGGTGACTTGGAAACATTGCTAGATTTTTATCTGGTCATTGAAAAACCTCTTTTATTTTGTCATAGTTAGCCTGTTTAATAACACCTTTTTTGTAGTTAGTTAAGAGGATTAATTTATATAATCCCTTTACTTTCGTCTGGGAAGAAGGTTAATATAGTCCCAATTTAGATATAACTTGAAAGAAATTTATCATAAGAAAACAAGAACTTTAATATCCTTTTGTCTCGGCCACCCCCTGAGAAGAGACCTGTTAAAGACATGTGGAAACCTGAATGGGCTTCCCAAGCACACATGGGGGTTGTGACTTGTTGCAGCTAGTAGGGCTGCCACCAGGGGCTATCAGGCAGTGGCAGGGAGGGGGATGAGAAGGTTGGAGACTGGGGTTTGGCACCGGCCCCTTCTCCAAAGGTAACCGAGAAAGACTGAAGGCCAGGGTTTAGTGCCATGGCCCTAGACACCAGCCCCTTCTCCACAGGTAAAGGTGGAGGATGAGAAGGAAGAGAAACTGATGGAGAGTGGAGTAGTAAAAGCAGATTACAAGAGACAGGAGTAGTTAAACCAATTGGATTAGACTTTGAGTTAGAGGGATAGCGGGAATAGGAGTTGTAGAAGGAATAGGAGAGTTTGTAGAAGGAATAGGAGAGTATGAAGGAAGTGAAAAATATTTTGAGAGAGGATTGCCTCAGTCAGCAGGATTAGTATCCTGATTAGCCTATGGGCAGTGGGGTCTGGGGAGCCAACACAGAAATATGGCAAGAGGAACAGATATCTGCTTGGTGAGCTAACTCATAAAAGGCTTGAATATATGGGAGCTCAAGGTACTTGTCATTTCTTATGAAGTATAAATCAAGCTGCAGGGTGCATTAGGAGTTAAGGAGCCACCTTCTGGCCAGGTTTCATTATCCCCCAGCTTATATAGTGGAAACAGGGAAACAATTGGATGGGCTCTTGGTTTCATGGATTTCTTTCTGTGCCTAACCCATCCAGATCCCCTGCTAGGTGTCCCCAACAGGTTCAAAGAAATCAGTACAAGGATGTGAGTCACCAAGGGGAGAACGTCCTCCCCATCCCTGTGCCCACTGGAGTTCACAGGACACTATGCTCCACCGTGTCTTAGAGGACCTGGTACCAGGACTTTCAGCAATCAAAACACTATGAGGTTTCTTCTAAGACAGGAACAGGAAAAAGCCCGAGTGACCCAGAAGGTCATCCAAACCAAAGCCAAGGGAGATCCAAGAGTGCGCATCCAACTATGTGAGTGTGGGATGACTCACTGGACACACAGGAAGGTGTACTATGCAGCTGTTGGAGTCTCAAGGCCTTCATGGAGTTACCTCACCAACCAGAGAGGAAAAGAGCAAAGAAACAAAGCTCTTTGTTTCTCACCCATACTGGCACTGGTGGTCCAAACTTTCCTTCAGGACCTTCTTGTCTCTCTAGGGAGTAGCCCTAGGCAGAGACCATCAGTCATCCTCTGAGGTCCAACTCAGTCCATGGGGAAACTCAGAGACCATGGCTAGAAGGAAGTGAAGAGTTAACCTTAGTTCCTCAACCTGTTGGGTCACAGTGGTCTGATGTCTTTCCCTTGGGCCTTTGAGCACACTGACGTGTAGCCTCAGCCAGAACTTTCAGTTGCCACCAGGTTCCAACACAGTTCACTGAGGGTCACAAGTTAGGAAATAAGAAAGAGAAAGAGAGATCTCAGATATCTCAGTGGGACCTCCAAAAATGTAGGGTTCAGATAGGATGATTGTGGGTGGATGGAGAAGTGAGGAGGGATGCAGCACCGGTAGCCCAGAGATTCGAGTAAATGCAAAGAATTGCAACACACAAAGAGGTTAAGAAAGAAAACTTTATTTAAAAGTAAATTAGAGAGAGAAAGAGAAGGGAGAGAGAAGATTCACCTCAAGGTGGGGGAGGGGACCAGTCAGGAAGCATGGCCACACCTGAGTCTAGCAAGGTGTTGGCCGTTGGCTGCTTGTGGTTGAGTCCTTTTAACCATTTCCCTTGATGGGGGAAGATTATTAGGGTGATTGGGTGGTTGTCTGCTTCCATGTCATCACGAAGGGGCAGGTAAGAGCAGGTACTGAAGTCAGGTGATGGACAGCAGGCAGATGGGTGGGTTAGTAACATGATTGTTGCCATGGTGGGGTTTCTTTGTGTCACAAAGGGCTGATTAGGTTAATCCGGGGGGGTTCCTGCACGGGACTTGTTAGACATTTGCAATTCACAAACTCAGACATTTGTAACTCACAAATTCCTTGATCAAAGGTGGTCATGTTATTACTTTTATGACTTTGGCCAGCGAAAGGGTGATCTTTGATCTTTGACCTTGACAAAGAACCTAAAAATTTACTAGAGATTATTATGCTAAACCATAAATTGAAAGGTTGTGCTCTGCTGGTCCTGCATCTGATGGAGATTTGCCGAGGGGAGATGGGGTAGGTTGCTTGTTCTGCAGTAGAATGTCTGAATGCTTTCTAATGGTTATGCTGAGGCAAAAAGACGAAAATCTTTCAGGTAATTCCTATAACAGGCATGTGTGAGTGAGAGTTTCTTCTTCATGGACTCCCTGGACACCATTTTGTGAGAAATTCAGAACTAATTCCATTTTGGTACCAAGAACATCTACATATCAAAACATCACCACTATTATTGCCCCATCACTCCAAACTCTCCTTAACATGGTGTCAAAATCTCTGAGGACCAATTGTACTGTATGTTCATATATATTTTTGCTTATGTATATGTACGTAATGTATACAACTGACCCTTGAACAACAATGGGAGATAAGGGCACTGACCCAGTACAAGGGCAAAATCCACATATGACTTTTGACTTTCCCAATATGTAACTACAAATAGGCTACTGTTGATCAGAAGCCTTATTTATGGTACAGTTAGTTACCACATATTTTGTATGCTATATGTATCATATAGCAATTCTTCCAATAAAATAATCTTAAAAAAAGAAAATGTTATCAAGAAAACCTTAAGGTTAGAAAATATATCCACTCTTCATGAAGGGAGAGTGCATTATCTTAAAGGTCTTCATCCTCTTTGTATTCTTGTTGGACATCGAGGTGAGGAAGACATTGTTTCAGGAAATGATGCGTTTGAAATACCACAGAATTACTATGAGTTTTCTGTTATTTTTTTTTTCTCTGTCCCTGGCTTGAATTCAATGTGACCCAAATATTGAAGGGCCCAAGTCTGATAAAAAAAAATACAATCCAGGCTTGAAGCCTAAATACAAATAATTAGAATGAGTATTTCTTCCCTTCTTTTTCTCCAGATACCATATAATCATGTAGATTGACTACTAAAGCAAAAATATCAACGTACAAGAACTGACAATTAGGTTTCCGAGCTTAACTTTAAAAAGTGCTAAATACTTTGTTGCTTATTATCACTATGGTTATCTTTGAAGTACTCTCCTTGGGAAGCCATATACCATTGCCAGCACGTAGTCCACCTGTCAATCTAATTTTGGAACTCTTTTTCTGGAATGGCCATCAGAGCTGCAGTTGTATTACCGTGATGTCTTGAATGTCATCAAAATATCTTCCTTTTAACTTTTCCTTTATAGTAAACATTTCTTTTTATAGAAACGTTTCTTTTTGGTAAAGAAAAAAGTCATTAGGACCAGATAAGCTGAGTAAGGAGGATATTCCAATGCAGCTATTTGTTTGCTGGTTAAAAATCCCACAGACAGTGTTGTGTGTGCTGGTGCATTGTCAAGATGCGAGAGCTCCTTTGGGATCATTTTTGTACACACCTTTCTCATGCCAATATTTTCAGTTAAGATTTTTGTAACTGTTTCTCTACTGATGTTTATTTGTTCAGCTATACTTCTCACAGTCAGTCAATGATTCTGATGCACATCTGATGAATTTTTGCAACTTTTTTTTTTATCAATTCTGCTCATTACTGCCTGTCCTGAGCTTTCCTCAACAGGGACACTTTCTCTACTCTCAGAAAAATATTTAATCCATTTGTCCACTATTGTTTTCTTCATGGAATTATCCCATAAACTTTGACTATCATGTCTCTGATTTCACATCCACTCTTGCCAAGTTCAATAGAAACTTAATGTTTTTTCGTTGCTCTAATTCAAGCCTGATGTTCTCACAATGACAGCGCTCATGACCATTCCAGGAAAAGAGTTTCAAAATTGCTTTGACTGGTGTACTAAGCACTGGTATCAGTGCATGGCTACTCAACAGGAGTATTTTGAAGGTGACTGTAGTGATAATCAGCAGTTAGGTATGTAGCGCTTTTTCCAAAATGAGTTCACAAACTTAATTGTCAGTCCTCATATGATATACAGAACACAGAGCCTTGTGAGATAATATTAGATATGTCCAGGATACAATTCATAATCACTTAGCATGCTAAAAAGCAGGACAATTTCAAATGACATGGGAAAATGATCAACGGATGATTACCCAGAGATGACACAGTTGCTGGTAACATCTCAAAAAGGCTTCAGAGTAGCTAACAAAAGAAAATTAGAATAAACAAGAACACTGTTTCCAAAATTGGTAGAAAATAGGAAAGAGAACAAAGTGAAACTGTTGGGAAAACATCAAACCAAAAAAATTCAAAAGCAAAATAAAGTAAACATTATTATTACAATTCCCCCCAAAAAAGAAAGAGGCACAAAGCCTTATGGGGTCATGATGGTTTCTAGAAGCAGTGTATTTTACACATGGAGATGTGGCCCCAAACCCCATATATCAGAAGTCATGAATATCACCCATTGTTTCTGGAGCCCAGAGTAGGAAGGATCTGCAGCAGGTGCAGGTAGGGATGTGAGTAGCCTGCTGTTTGAGGCGTAGAATCCAGCAGTTATTACAAAACCCATAGGAAATTCTAATGTATACCCATGGTGTCTGCAGCACACCATTTCCCTTTGGTACAATAACTCATGTAGTTTTCTTGTACCCTGGCAGATACAGGACAACATTGGACACCAAATGACAACACAATCAGAATCGTCAAATCCCCCAGTCATGAGCCCAGGCAGGCATAGCAGTGAACCACAGAGAGATGGACATGGTCATCTAGGATAGAGAAGGAGCAGGGCCCAAGGGCTCAGTCACCTACACAGGCAACTGGTTCACATCTGTGTTCATATCTCTTGTACAAGTGCGTCTCCTTGGATTCTCACTTACGTCCTGTGGGTGAAGACTGACTTCCTGAACAAGAAAATTCCACCACACCTGTCACCGAGGGATCCAGACCCACTCTGTCCAATATCAGCATGATGTGAGCCTCATGTGAATCATAGAGTCTAGGTATCCCATTAAATATAAAGAGATAAGACAGGCAAAATTGTTTAAGTAATGTTTTATTTAAAGAAGATATCCAAAAAGGATTACTTTCATATGTAATCAATATAAAATTGTTTATATTTTACAGTTTTTCTTGGCTTTTGTTATAATTATTTTAATTCTTTATATGGTGTTTTTCTTGTTAATGGAGATGTGAATGGGTTTCTATTGACAAATATGGGCTGCGATGGTTTTTTTCTGACCACTATGACATGCTCTGTTGTGTTTTCTGTAACTGTCCTGTGGATGTATTTGTTAAGGTTGGTGAGAAGAATGATTCTGTGCAGGACATGGAGGATGGAGGTGGGCAGTGTCTGTCTGTGGCTCACGCTGTGGTGGCATCTGTGCTCACTGTGCGGGTGAGGGTTTCCCACCTTCCCCAGGTCTGGCTGTCTCTTGTGAGGACATGGACACTGAGGGTGGCTGAGTCAGCTTGTAGGAGACAACAGAACCAGCAAGGAGAGAAAATGGGAGAAAAGCATACTTGAAACTGAGGGTTTCCCTCATGACTATCTTTCCACCTGCCTGGCCTGAACAAGCTCCAGGAATGAAAGGGCCTCAGGGCCCCAGTGATCACAGGACACTGTGTGGGGAGATTTCAGCCCAGCACCCCCTCCCCCTGCAGCAGGATCGAGATCATCCAAGTCACCACACACAGGGCCTTGTTGTTCTCAGAGTCAAGGACAGGCTTGTCCCTAAGCCTTGTGGTTGGACAGTTAGGGGGACCCTAAGGAGTACCTGTACAGTGAGCAAGGAGACCAAGGAAAAAAGAGGTCCAGGACTTGTTGCAGGCCCCCTTTTATGCTGCATCCCAAGGCCCGGGTTGAGCAGGTCCTCCCATGCCACTCTTATCCCCTGGCTGGAGATGCAATCAGCCCAACTCAGAGGCTGCTACTGGAGGAGGATTGTGGTTTCCAGAAAATAGTTCGGCCAAAAACCCAGGGAGGGGATGGAGGGCTCTGAAGACTCCACGCTAGGCTCAAAATTCTCCTTTACCTTCTGGTTCCAGGGTCCAGTTGCAGACTGTGACTTGGTCTAAATCCTGTGCTGGCCTGGTCACAGAGTACAAAGGGGACTCTCTCTCTGCTTTTTTTATACCCTATTTTCCAGGTTCCAATGTGGCTTTGATAAGTTCTGTGACTAGCCCAAAACAAAGTTTCTGAATGACAGAGATTGAATAATATTCCTCCATTGTCACGAGCACATGAAGTTTTTAAGGTGCATTTTTTAAGATCATTCCTTGATCGAGCTATTGGGACAAGTCATAGAAGCTCTGCCTCAGTATCCCCAAAGCACTTAGGGTCACGTCAGACCTGGTGTTGTGAAATGTTTGAAGGATACAGAGTGTCAGGATGACTGCATGTGTTGGGATAATGAAGTACAGAACTTGATCTAGTGTCAGGGAAATAGGCAAATGCTAAAAGAATCAGATGTGAGAGACCTGGTAAACGGATCTATACATTAGAGATAAGGAACATTTTGTAGCAAAATTATACATTCCCTTCTAGGTCTCAGGCCGTGGTCATTGGCCTTCCTGCATGTCAGCATCTCTCTGACCCCCTGGCTTAGCCCATCACAGGTTGCTTTGCCATGTAACTCTTTTCAGGCCTTTGGGCTGCTACACGCTGGCTGCTGGAGGATCAGGGAGCTCCTTTGTCCAGCTGTGGATTCAGAACCTGCTGATCAGGTCCCTGATTCCCTGATCCATGGACTGCCTACCCCAGGAAAGGAATCCTTCTTCTCTGCGTGGTACCTGCCTGTGTCAAGACTAGGCATGAGGGCTCATTCTCCATAGAAGTAGGAGCACACCTATTTGTAGAAGGAGGAGACAGGTGCCATCTGAGGTTCCCCGCACATGTCTTTCAGTGGTGACTGATCAGGGGGTTAGTACCAGGGCTTGGCACAGGGGGTCACAGGACTCAAAAATGGCTCTTACAATTGATTTCTGTCGATACTGGGCCATCTCGGGGCAGTGGTGGCTACTGCACCAATGTGAGAGACAGGAGAACATTCCCCCTACAAACAGACCTCTAGTCTTGCCCACATCTCATCCTGGGAATTCAGCAGGAACAAGACACGGGCCCATTCCAGGTCAGAGCCATATTTGGGTGGTGAGTGGAGAAGAAAAAGTTGTAAACTCTGCATGTATTTGCTCCCAAAATATAAATCATCACCTCTACTTATTCTGCTATACTCTTGGCAAGATTTAGGGGCTTTCGTCTATAATACCAACAATTCGGGGGGCCCAAGGGAGGATCACGTGACGTCAGGAATTTGAGATCAGCTTGGGCAACATAGTGAAATCCTGTTTTAATAAAACATAAATTACAATTCAAATAAAACGAGACTTCTGCTTTTTCCTGCCCACTCTCATACAGTATTGATCATCAGGACAAAAACCAGCCCATGGATAAATATGTCGTTTGGTTGGAGACCTTCTCAGGGAAAATTAGTTCTTGGGAAGAAAACAAAACAGAATGGGCTTGATCAAAATGTTTCCTCTTGAATATAAGTGTAGTGGTTGGAGCTACAGCAGCCATTTGAGCTCATAAGGATCACGTATGAAAGGGGAGCCAATTTCATTAGGATGGTAGATGAGGGTTTTGGAAAGGTTTAGAGTTTCAATAATTACCAAGTATCTGAAACAGCAACCATCTTTCTCCACACATATTGTGTTTCATTTTCACAATGGAATATTGCTCAGCAATACAGAAGAAATTAACTATTAATACACACATCAGTCCAGATGGGCTTCAAATGACTGAATTAAGCCAGATTAAAAGGCCACGTAGGTGTGATTTCATTTGTATGATGTCTTTCAAAACTGAAACTGTAGAGACAGAGAATTGATTATCGGTTTTGATGTTGGAATGGAGGGAGGGTGTGACCACAGAGGAGCCTGGGGATGGTGTGGGTGGTGATTATACTCTCTTGTGTCTTGTTTGAGGTGCTTATAAATCTGTATGCATTTTTCAAAAGTCACAGAATTGAGCCAGGCTTGGTGGCTCAGCCTGTAATCCCGCACCTTTGGGAGGCTGAGGTGAGTGGATTGCCTGAGCCCGCGGGTTCGAGACCCACCTGGGCAGCAAGACCTCATCTCTACAATAAATCAAAAAAACAGCCAGGCATGGTAGCACATGACTGTAATTCCCGCTACTTGGGGCTGAGGCGGAAGGATTGCCAGAGCCCAGCAGGTCGAGGCTGTTGTGGCTGGAAGTGGCCACTGCACTCTAGTCTGGGCGACAGAGTGAGACTCCAACTCAAAACAAACAAACAGAACGTCACAGAATTGTACACTAGAGAGGAAAAATTTTACTACATGTAAATTAATCTTCCTTTAAGGAAATAATGAGTGAAAGGAAAAGTGCAGCCGTTCAGGGTCCCCAGGAAGCAAACTCAAATTCCCAGTTGGTGATGAGTGTGCAAGAGGTTGAGAGAGACCGGAGCAAACAACACCCAGGAAGGGATCAAAATGGAGTGGGCATTGACAGATATGTGGGCTGAGCTGCAAGGTCAGCACAGCTGAGTTTTCAGTAGGATGTGAGGGTAATCTGGGACTGAGAGAGTTCTTTCATTGGTCATGAACTGAGTGAGGGGCCCCACCTATATCCCACCATAGGGACAGGTAATTACATGCAGGCTGCCCCCCTAAGTGTGAGTGTTGAGATGAACCAGCCCTTTTACAAAAGTAAGTTATGTGGTTGTCACTGCAAAACTCTGAGCCTCCAGGAACATGAGGGCTCTATCTGGCAGTCGTGGGGCCATGAATTTTGGTTGTCCATGTGCATTTAGTACAAGGACACAAACAACAGCATTATTTCAGTACTATCAGCCAGTGATAGACACACACACACACACACACACACACACACACACACAAGCTAAAAAATCATTTGAGGCAAGAATATGTCATTTTTATTATATGCATCACTGTGGTGAGAGCATAGTACCCAGGTCATTTGTCAAATGTTTTTCTGGTGTCCCAACAGCTGGATAAACCAGGCTGTGTGGCCTGTGTGACCTGTCCATGACCCTTTGACCTGCACTCCATGTCCTCCTAGACACCAGCTCTGCACCCAAGTCTGGATTCCAGGCACCTTCCTCCCTCCCTTGGAAACCGTTTCCTTTTGTCTCTCAATCCTGACATAATCCTGCTCACACTTGATGGTGTCCTGGTGTCATGATACTCACTTCACCCAAGTTTTAGGGCCATCCCTGGATAAAAGAGATCGATATTCCTTCTCCTACCATGATGGGACACAGGTCACAATGGAACTCTGGTGGACACGGTCATCATAGCCCAGTCATGCTCTCAGGGTCCTTTCTTGCCTGGGTTGTCCAATTCTCTCCAGCATTGTTCCCATAAGCTGATGTTGAGGAAGCATCACTTTGAGTTTTCAAAATGGCCTCAATCATGACCCTTGTCTGCCTCTACCTTGGGATCTTGGAGATGGCAGTGCAGATGATGAGGATTTGAAGGGTGAGAGTCCTAGAGTGAGACATGGGGCTGCTCACTCTAAGCCTCTGAGGAGGAAGAGGGAAGGAATGGAAGTTTTGTTCACACTTATTCATTGTCTGTATCACTGTGGCTTAACCATACTTGCCGTCAATTGTGTGGCTCTCTCCACAGTGATAATCAGCTTCATTCTCAGACTTGATGTTGGAGATAGTCAAGAAGCAGTCAGCCCCAGAGCTGGAACCTGAGAAACGTACGGGGATCCCATCACCATTGATGTGGCTTCCATCACTCTTAACATTCATCAGGTACTGAGGTGCCTTCCCTGGCTGCTGTTGATACCACTCAATGGTGTAGGTGCTGTGCTCACTACTCAGGGTGCAGGTGAGCTTGGCAGAGGCTCCCAGGGAGGCAGATGCAGATGGTGGCTGGGTCAGCATTGGCAGAGCGCAGAAACCTGAAACAACATTTCATGACTGATGCTGAATATCACAGAGAACTGGAAAGATGTCCCTAGGACCAGTGCTTGGGGGAATAGCAGGGAGGGTCCCTGTGAGATCCCTGGGATGCTCTGACCTATGGAGAAAATGATGGATAGGAGGTAGAGGGAAACCCAGGCAATCGTGGAAGGTGGGGCTCCCACGAGCTCTGACAGAGGCTGGCCAGCAGGACCTGGACCTTCCAAGCTCCTGTCTTACCCTTTTTTTGAAACTCAGAAAGGAAGGAGCATTGAATGCAAATCTGGCCCCCACTTGCCAGAGTATCTGTCTGAGTTGTTGTCTTACCCTGAGCTCAAGGGCCTAGAACAGACAATTTCTCAAGTTCAGAAGAAGGTGGGTGTCACATGGTGGGAGTATATTTTACCTAAAAGAAGGGGCCTCGAGTGAAGAAATAGTCATGCTCTTTGCACTTGAGCACTACCAGATGACTTGCAGTTATTAGGGTTCCCAAACCAAAGCCCTCAGTGACCCCTGCTGCCCTCTGGTGGAATAACCTCTCCCAAGTACCACTAGATCATGCAGATGTATTGGTAAAATGACTACTTCTGAGCCCTTCATATGTGCCAGGTCCTTGGGACAGTGTTTAAGACAAGTAACCTCAACCACACATGCATACTCACCCCACAGCAGGTCTATGCTTAAGGCACAACCTTCCCTCCAGTCTACAGATGAGAGAAGCAACATCAGGATTTCCAAGAGCCCAGATTATACAGAGTTGAATCAAGAGTCCATCCAGGAGACTCAGCTCTGAGCCTGATCATTCAACCCCTCCCTGCCCTGCTTCCCACCTAATGTCCTGTCTCCCCTTCTCTTCATCCCAGGCTCCTGGTCCCTTGTCACATTCCTCTCTTCTTTAAACAGGGACACTGTCTTCCCAGATGTCTATGGACAGCAGAGATGACCCTCCCTCTTCTCCTTCCACAGCAGATAACTAGGGAGTGTTTGTCAGTGGTGACACTGGGGATCTTCAACTGTCTGGTCATGTTTCCTGTGCCAAGATTCTCTCCTGACTTTGTCTGATTAGGATTTCATTTATGTCAAGTTATGTCCCTTGAATTAGATAACTGTCAGACTGGATACTGAACTCTTCATTTACATGACTGGGGCCAGATGCGGTGGCTCCCACTTGTAATGCCTGCATTTGGGGAGCATGAGGCAGGAGGATGCTTGAGCCCAAGGATCCCAGAACAGCCTAGGCAACATAGCAAGACATATTCTCTACAAAAAATAATAAAGGATACATTTTAAAAATTAACTTGGCATGGTGGTGCATGCCTGCATTTCCAGGATAGCCTGAGTCAGGAGGCTGAGGCTGTGATGATCATGAGCATGCTACTTCTCTCCAGCCTGGGCAACAAAGTGAGACTCTGACAAAAATAAAAACAAAAACAAAAACTGCATGATTGGCAAGAATGCATTTTTCATCTAATCATCTTAACAAATGTACTGGTTTTCAAACCTAGGACTCAGAATGTGACTAAGCTAATTCAGTAACAAGCACTGCTGCATTGTCAATAGTATTGAGGTGTGAAGCCCTATGGACTCATATGTACAGGAAGAAGCCTCCATGCACTGATCCTTGGAGTTTGGTATAAAGAGATGATGGAGATAAGATGAGGCCACATGCCTCAAACACATCCGCTCCTGTCCTGCACTGAGCATGTCTCACTAGCTCCTCCACACTCTTCCCACCCAATGCCTCCACTCCTCCTCTCATTTCTCTCCTCAGCATCTCCCCCTGGGTCCCTGCTGGCCGCTCATTCAGGTTGGTTCTGACACCTCTGCTTGTGGGTTGTGAAACAACATTGAATGCAACTTTTTCAGACCATCCTGGAGAGCAGATCAATCATAAAATTGGTCCATGCTTGAGAGAGAGGGAAAAATACCCCTTTGTGAAGAATTTCCATACATCTTTAAAATTGAAGTTACATTCAATGTTTGAGAAGGGGGAAATGTGAAACACATTGTAAAAATCTCCTTGTTTCAAAGTACCCTCAACGTTCCTGTTTTGGTTGGAGAGTAGCAGGCCTATTCCTCGTTATGAGACCCTTTGGGTATGAGACTCTCTATTGTCCCCAGGTGGCTGTCAGTACACACTACTGGGTCAATGACCCAAATGGAGCATCCTTCATCCCAATGAGAGACCAAGTTAAGATGTGCTGTGGAGGTAAAATACACACGTGATGCCAAAGAGTTAATACAAAAACTACCAAGATGTCTACATACTTTTTATATTGATAACATGCTGAAATAATAATATATAGGATAAACTCAGTAATCAAAATACATTATGAAAGCTAATTTTACCTGTTTACTTTCACTTTTTAAATGTGACAAATGAAACATTTTATATTACATATGTGATTAGGAATATACTTCTAGGGGGGCTCTATGGTCCTAGAGCATTGCTGTTGCACTGCAAATTACAATGTGAGTCACTTGCTTCCAAAATGTAGAAATAACTTTCTGGAGTCTTTAGGAGACACCAGTGTTTGACTTTATCAGCACAATGACAGGTCTCAGGATGCTGATTGAAAACAAGCTCACTGGGTACAGAAGCTCTGGGATTCTGCTCCTGGGTTGGCCACTCCCTGGGTCTACCTCAAACAAGTTACTCTTTCTTTCTTTACCTTTGTGTTCCCAACTCTAACACCTGCATCACAGATTCTCCAGTTGTAAAATGGGGGGATAATGACAATAATTGGCTCATAGAGTGGTCAAGATTAAAGGATTTAACAAAGATGAGGTATTTTGACTAGGATCTGATGTAAATTAATGATATTAATGACATATGAATGTTTATTCTTCTATCCATATTTTTATCCTTATCTTTATTTCTATTACAGAAGAAAGGAATTGGATAAATAAAAATGAGGCAAGTAAGGAAACAGACAATGTCTGAGTATGGGACATTTGAGGTTGGCCGCACAGGCTGCAACATCAACAGGCATATGTGCACAAATGCATATACGCCACACTGTTTTGTTTACAGCTAATGAAGAGTACATCCTCCTAGTCTGCTGTCCTATTTGTGGGTCTTCATTTGCAGAGACTAGGACAAGTTCTCAGAGACATCATCAGGACATGTCCCAGCAGAACCGCTGCAACACCACTTTGTCTTGTCCAGAATCTGTGATACATGTCATCCCCTCCCCCCATTGTCTTTCTAGGCTGGTGTTTCTTGTGGCTTCCCATCCCATCTCTGGGAATTGGCATTCAGTGCTGTAGATTTAGTCAGCACAATCTGCAAAAGGTGAGAAGCAATGTGTGTCCTGTGACCATCCGCAGTGGGCAAGGTGGAGGCCTGGATAGACAGGTGAAGAGAGATGGTCATTATAGCTGGTCTGGTGCCACTAAAGGGAAGTGTTTCACTCACCATATTCTGACCTGGGCCTAGAATTCAGAGATTTACACTATCTGGACAACAGGGCTAAGTTGAGGGGATTAAAACGTTTTGAAGCGAATTTTCTAAAATCAAGACCCTGACAATGTCCAGAGCATAAAACTAGCCTAGAAGTCATTCAACCTCTTATCCTGGAATTACTGGTTGTTCCTGGCTATGTGATTACAGAACTTTTCTTCCCTGCTGTAATTACAGGGTCCTGGAGTGGCTGGGCAAGTCCCAATCACTCCTCTTCCCATATTCTTTCATCGCCAGACTCTCATTCTTCTCAACATCTTCTAGTCTTCTCAGTAAAGATGGGACTTCAGTCATCCCTCTGTCCTCTGTGTCTGCAGTGGCCTTAGGATGTTCTTTGTATAAAGCCTGGACTCATTTATTGGCTTTTCTAGAAATGCACTTTTAGAAAGAAAACAGAGTGAAAGTACCAAAGTTCCTATGGCTCTTTTAGAGGGCCTCAGGAAGAAGCAGCTCTTGGAACTTCCTATAGCCAGGGTCAACCACAGCAATGACCCTCCCCAAATACAGACATTTGTGGCCTCAGATGCTGGATCCCAAGCCTCAGAAAGATACCCTGAGTCACAGCTGACACTCCCTGCGCTCTGTTTCCTCTTTTTTTCTGGCTTCCCTTCCCAGCTCAGGACCACACTCCTGGTGTCTTCTAGGCCATCCATGCTCCAATCCTGCAGGAAAAAATGTGTCTCCAGCCACAGCACTATCCAAATGCATCTCTTCAGCACTTGTGTACATATCTCTGAAGGATCTTTCCACAGGATTGGTGAACATTCAGCAGCTTGTGGCTCAGGGCTGAGGAAACATTATCTATTTGGCGAATCCCACACTAGTAGGTAGGCAGGTTGGAAATAAGATGAGGAAAGATCAGCTGGCTTCTCAAAGGGTTGAAAATAAAATTACACAAAAGAGGAGGCCATCATTAGGTTTACAAAGAAATTATGAAGATAAGGGGGTAAATTTTTGTGCTTGAGGATGTGGGAGAAGAAACTAGATTCAGGATGACTTCATGGGCCCAACTCCAGGGACCTCTCATTAGGCACATCTGTGCGTCACACTGAGACAAATACTTGTCTTTATCCTGTCCTTTTGTGCACATTAAGAACACCTCATCTTAAAGCTGTGTTCTTTCCCGAGTCAATGTCTTGCCCACCCAATAGTGGAAAACAGTCAGGGTTGGTGGGGTGGGAAGAGACACAACATCAATAAGTATACCTGTCTCAAACCAGGTAAAGTGGGGAATAAAGGGAGGCTCGAACTTTATCTGTACAATGTCCACCTGTATACCTAAACCTGAATTGTACCCCACATCTTCAAAATAAAGTATTAAAAAACAAAAGAAAAAAGTCTTTCTCGTACACGCTTGACTTAATGTGTTTTTTCCAGAAAAAGAGGGATTTGGGTAAGACATTAATCAAGCTAACAGGTCTCTACCATTTTGGAAATGGACATGTCCACTCAGGACATGGACTCGGAGTTCTGCGGCTGCAAATGCTACCAGGTAACTATTGTAGTGTCACTGTTTACTGTATGTGACAGACTTCGGCAAGAGCACTAGAAACGTGAACTTGGTCAAGGGTAGTAGAGCTTAGTGATGGTCTCAGGGACTGGGGTGAGGAAGTTATTGATGTGAAGAGGTGGTAATTTTGAATTTGAGACTATTGCTTCTTCAATGTCCTCTAGATATCAATGCGTGATATTGTGGCCTAGAGAGACTGATGTGCTAGAGAGATCTGGTGCTGCAGAGGCTTTTGCACAATGCAACTGGGACCTGAGACCATCAGCATAAACAGGTGCCTCCATAGAGTGGGCAGCACCATGTCCTAGCAGTGGGTAGACCCTAATACTTTGTCCCAGAATTATTGAGATAACAGTTGAGATAATAATTTGCATGGCTTGATATAATACTAAATGGTAAAAGCCGGTGACTTGCTCACAGTCCATAAGGTTGATTGGGTGGGCTGAGTAGAGATACTGTGGAGAGGTTCTGGGGAACATTCTTCATGTCTAGGTACTTCCTGCAAGTAGCTGACCTCTAACTTTCTGGAGGCGCCACCTTGTCCTCTGTTCTGTGTCTATTTGACTCCCAAAGCAAACTCAAGGCCACTCCAGTGCTCAGGAGTCAGCATTTTCATTCAGCATTTCCCTGGATATATGTTCACAAATAACACATGAAACAATAAGAAGACATTCTGCAGCCAAGGAGACAATAAAAGGACTGTTCAAATGTAACAGGGTGAACAGCCAGTAACACCAAAGAAACAATACTTAAACTATACAAACTTCAGTTCCCATATGCTCACCTTCTCAGGGAGGGACCTCCATGCAAATCTGCTGCCTTCCTCACTCCACACCTACCTGGGCCTAAATTCCAGAGACTTCTGCATCCCAGGACAGCAGGAGTCAGTCAAGAAGATTAAAACTCCTTGTTTGCTTTTTTACATTAAGAATTGGGTTTCTTTATATCTGATTTGCTCTGAAGAGTAAGACCTGCCGAAGTCCTCAGTGTAGTGAAGTGCTGCCTCTTCAGTATCTCTGCTGTGATGTGACTGTGTCTCTGTAATGCTACAAGCATAGCACACACTCCACATTGACCTCTGCTGGATGTCCACTTCCAGAGTCTTCCTACTGTTAGGAAATGGAGCTGCCCACTCTGTGGAGGCTACCCGTTTGTGTTGCTGGTCTCAAGTATCCCTAGTTGCATTGTGCAGAAGACTCTACAGCACCAAATCCCTCCAGCACATCAGTCACTCTAGGTCACTCATCCTCACACCACGTGGAGCCTCCAGGAGCACACGTGGGAGGGGTACTTTGGAAGGGACAAGGAACACTAGTGGGGGCCACAGTCCTGAAACTGAGTCCGTTGCTCCCATTTGTGCTTATCCCACTTGTGGGAAGGTGACTTATTTTTTTCAGCCTATACTTCTCAATCTGAGAAATAAGGACAATGGGGTTCACTCCTCAGTCTCGTTGATTTATGGAGACATGAACAAGGGTGGGGAAGGGCACGCTGGATAACAGTCATTTCTGTGAGCACCAGTGTACTCTTTAGTATGAAATTTTGATTTATTGCGATGTTTAATTTTGTTTTTCTTTGATGTATTTGTTGGGTCACAGTGATGAGTGTTTCCTGCTTTCTAGGTTTTACCATCTCAGCTCATTCACAGGTATCACAGTGCTGACGTCTCTCTACCGGGAACACTGAAAAAACATTCTGAAAATATGTATTTTTTTTATTAACTCAAAAATCTTAAACTTTTTTTAACTTTCCATCTTTCCCATGGCCTGTGATAACACTGTTTTAATGTTCCTTACAGAAATGACTGCTATTGGGTTCAGGTTCCATTTAAATATGATAATGTACACTACCCTCTCTTTCCAACTAGTTTCACTACTCAATCATGATAGCGCACGAAGCAGCTATTTGAAGTCCATGAAAGAAAATCATAGGAAGTGTTATGGGATAACACCAGCATTTGAAACACCACAGAATTACTGTGAGATTCCTGTTTTTTCTCTGTGTCCCCTGGCCTTGATTCAACATAACCCAAATGCTGAAGGAGCCCAAGTCTGATTAACAAAAAACACAATCCAGGAAATCCAACATATTCATCCTGAAGATGGGAAAGGAAAGTCACAATGCTCAAGCCTGTGGTCCTTCCTGAAACAAAAATTCTTGACCATTCACAGAGAGACTCTTGACTTAGTGTGTTTTCCCAGAAATAGAGGTATTTTGAGTAAGATACTAATCAGGCTGACTGTTCTTTGACAGACTGGATATGGACATGTCCACTCAGGAACAGGACTGGGAGTTCTGTGGGTGTGAATGCTACCAGGTAAATAAGATGGGGACGTTGCCTCTTCTTTTCCCTTATTTTTGTCCCTCTTTTCTCTATATCCCAGGCTCCCAGATATTTTATGTGATGGCAGCAGTAACAGTGGGCATCCTTGAATATCATTCAAAGGATGTTCTCCCAAGGGAGAGTATAAAACACTGTTGTACTTCTCTTTTCTTGCTACTTGGCTGCTTCCATGGGCTCAGTCATCGGAAGTTCCTGCACTACAGGGTAACTGTAACGTCCTAATTTCATGGTCAGAGGTTTCAAAAGAAAAAACCCAGAAACTGGAAAACATTGGGAGATTGTGAATAGGAATGAGTTTGGGGAAGAAATAGTGTAATTAGTGTATGAATTCCAGGCTTCAGCACTACACTATGCATGCACAGATGTCATACTTAATTGTACAAAATAGACTTCAAGCACAAAATTAATGAATAGGCCCTCATTCAGTTCCCATTTATAACATATGGTGGTGCATATCCAGGACACATGTAAATACCAGGATAGGGTTATAAAAATTGAGATGATATGGAAGAAAATAAGTCACAGAAAATTGCTTAGAACTTTAAGCCTAACCCCAAAGGAGTAGATTGAGTACTCTATTATTTTCTCTTTCATTTTCTCCCCATGGCATAAAATCATATAGATTGGCTACTAAAGCAAAAATATCAACATATGATATAAAGAACTCAGAGTTTCATGAGATAATGTTGGATATGTCAAGGATAGCAGCCAAAGTCACTAGAAAAAATAAAAGCAGAAAAATCTCAAATGACATGAAACAAGCAACAGGTGATTCCTCAGAGATGGCACGGTTGTTGGTTGATCTGTATAAGGCTTCAGAGCAGATAGTACAAAGATGACCTGAGAAGTAAAACAGAACACTTTTAAAGAAAAAAAAAAGTTCCAAAAGTGATAGATGACATGAAAGAAAACAAGGTGAAACTGCTGGAAAAACAGCAAATCAAGCACAAAATAAACTGCATGGTATTAAATCCAGATTAGACAGTGCAGAAGAAAAAAATAAATACTTTAAAGTCACAGCAATAGAAACCACTAAAAATAAAAAACATATGAAACTAAAGAACCCTTGTACCTTCTCCCCCAAAAAGAGAAAAAGGAACAGTGATTCGTGAGATAACTTAATGCTTCCAATTGTGCAGGTTAATTAGATCTTAAAAGGATAAGAATCAGTAGAAGGAATAAAGGCAATAATTGAACAACCTACTGGAAATGATAACCCAATGATTCAAGGTAAGTTAATTCTAATAGCAAAAAAGGATGAAGGAAACCTCGTAATCACCAGTATTTTTGCTTTGGTAAATGCCCTTCACAATGAAAGGAATTTAGAAAAATATAGTGAAATATACTAAGTTATTTTATTTTCTTTATTACTTAGGGTTCAGAATACATGTAAAAGTGAGAACAAATACATGAATAAGTATAATAATAAAATGAGAGACATGTTCTTATATACATCTTGAAAGTGTTAGACACAAATTCAGCTAGAATTCTTAAAAAATTAAACAGGAAAAGGCAAAGAGAGAGCTGATGGCAGGACAAAGCCCTCTCCTGAGACTCTGATGAAGCTTCGGCAAAGTCCCTGAACCACTCCCTGCTCCCTGCAAGACATCAAAGCATGTCTAGACAGAGGAGAAAAGCAGGAAAGATTAACCTAAGGGTGCAATTACTAGGAGGTCAAAGAAGGAGAAAAGAATGAAGACTTGACTGTGTCCCAATGTTTTTCTTAATATGAATTTTATATTCTTATTATTTCATGTAATGTGATGGTGATAGGAGGATTTCCACAAGTTCAGTCCCATAAGGATCACACTGCTCAAGGATTTTGACAGAAAAAGACACATCAGAAATAAATGAGAATTCATCAGATGATAACAGATAAGCAAATGTGGTACATCCATACAGGGGAATATTAGTATGGGATAAAAATGAATGAAATCTTGGTAGATACTATTGTGTTGGTTACCTAGAAAAAATTTTGCTCATGAAAGAAGTCAGACAGAAGAGGATAAGGATTTTATGATTTCATATGTGTGATATGTCCATAAGATACATACGTAGAAGGCAGAAAGTCTCCATTAACTGTTGGTGTAACAGTAATAGGTGAGCAGACTGACTGGAATGAGTGAGTGAAGCCCTTAGATAGCAGGTAGAATGGCAGGAGTTGGGGGAAGTGGGAAATGGAGTATGATAACTAATGAGTGAGTTGTTTCTTTGGGGAGTGATTAAAAATATTTGGAAGCTCAGTGGCACAAGCCTATAGTTTCAGCTGCTCCAGAAGCTGAGGTAGGAAGATGCCTTAATCCAGGAGTTTTAAGCTAGCCTGGGAAGCTTAGAGAGATAACGTCTCTTAAATAAAAAAGTTCTGGAATTCCAGAATTTCAAGGCTGGCATATGCTTAAGAATACATATCATTGAATTATACAATTTAAAGGAATTTAAATTATGAAATGCGAATTTTATTTCTAAGAAAAGTATAAAAATTTAAGGTTTTATGAGTGCAATCCACATTCAAATGATTCAGAAAATGAAAAATATGTGTAAATGACCTTGTGTGTGTGTATGTATATTTGCAAACATATGCAAATACATATAAGAATATATACATACTTATATGTATACAAAGGGAGACAGAGAAAGAGAATAAAAAGCATAAATAGCAAACTGCTAAAGATACTGAGTCTGAGATAGGCTGAGCAGTCTCATATATATATACATATTTTTAAATATTGCTTGACATGTGATTACTTCAAAATAAAATAATGAATTGATTGAGAGCCTGAGATTAGTAGTGGATGCCTGAGCAAGCACAAAGGAGGTTTGAGTCTCACTTCCTCATGATCTTATACCACTGTTGCAAGTGCCACCACTTCTATATGAACAGCAGTAATAATCAGCCTCGTCCTCTGTCTGAGCCCAGAGATTGTCATGGCAGCTGAGTTGCTAGACTTGGAGCCTGAGAAGCGATCAGGGACTCCTGATGCTTGAGAACTGACATGATAAATGAGGAGTTTGGGTGCTGTTTCTGGGTGTTGTTGCTATCAGGATATGTCCTCTTAACCCCCAACATCACTGCTGCTTCCAGCACAGGGGATGGTGACCAACTGACCAGGGACCTCGGACAATGAGGGAGGCTGAGTCAGGACAGATTGGGCTCAGGACCCTGGAAAGAGGAAAAACACACTGTGGTGATTTAGTGCTGGTTCCCGGTAGATCTGAAGAGCAGGAGACAAAGGACCAGCCCAGACGTCCCCAAGATCCCTTCCCTGGAGGCATCACCTGTACCCTGAGTGACGAGTGTGAGGAAAAGCAGAGCCCAGGTCATGGTGGAGATGCCCCAAGAGTGCTGCCTCCTGAGCCCCAGCACTTGGCTTGCTCCCCAGACCAGTCTTATCCCCCGAGCATCAGTGGAGGGAGGAGTCTCCATGCAAATCTGCTTCCTGAGCTCCCTCCTTCACCCCACTCTGCCCTGGCACCAGATTGCAGAGATTTCTACTTCTCTGCTCCTGGACATCAGGACTAAGCAGATGGGCTAAAAACTCTTTCATGTAAATTTTCTGGATTACAACACAGTGAGCCCAGGACAGTGCCCAGGACATCATGCCAGCCTAGAGAAAACCTCATTCTTGTTATTATAGGAGCTCTGGGCTGAGGAAACCAGGACTTCTTGGTGATATGATATGAGGGATGCAGGTGAAGACAGGGTATGAGGCTGGCTGGCAGAGAGCTAACAGCTCCTCTTCCCAGCTATCTCAGGCTGATCTGGGACCTCATTCTATCCATCAAGCCTTCTCGGTCTCGCCAGTGATGGAAATTCCTTAGGAAACGTCACCATTAACCACAGTAGAGATCTGAGTCTGGGCCTGAGGCTGAGACCTGGGGTCATCCATTGACTCTCACAAAAAAATGTTTCTTGAGGCACCATACACTTGGATTCTTCTTAGCACCTGTAGAAATGTTCAAGAGAAAGCAGCTCTTGAGACTTCATGCAGTCCAGGAAATATTTTGCAATAATCCTTCCCAAATCCAGGCCCTCGCTGCCCCCTGGAGGCCTCAGATGATGGATCACAAACCTCAAAACACTCCTTTGAGTCAAAGCTGACACTACTTGCTGTGTTTTCTCCTTCCTTCTGGTTTCTCTTCCTAGCTCAAGACCAGGCCTAGATCCCTGTTCGTTAAGTCCATGCTCCATTCTTGCATAAAAGAATGTTTCTCCAGCCACAGCATATGTCTAGAGGCATCTCTCAGTACCTGTGATCTTGTCTCTGAATAGCCTACCCACAGGTTGGTTCAAGGCTGAGGAAACATTATCCATTAAGTGTATCCAATACGAGTAGGTGGAATGGATGAGAAATGGGATGAGTATAAGACCAGCTGGCTTCTCAAGGGGTTGATAATAAAATTACACAAAAGACAGGGAGCTCACTAGGCTTATAAAAACCGAATGAAGATTATGAGGTGAATTTTTGTGTTTGAGGATTTGAGAGAGGAAGCTAGATTCAGGAATGCCCTATGGACCCAACTCCAGGGACTTCTCAGCCATTTCTGTGTGTCACACTGAAACAAAAACTAGTCTTTATCCAGTCATTTTGTGCACATTGAGAACACCTCATCTTGAAACTGTCTTCCTTCCCAAGTTAAAGTCTTACCCATCCACAGAGAGATGCTTGACTTAGTGTGTTTTCCAGAAATGAGGGTTTTTTTGAATCACACTGACTGGAATCTGCCAGATTAGAAATGGACATATCCACTCTAGAATTGGACTTGGATTTCTATGGGTATAAATGCTATCAGGCAACTATTTTAGTGTCACTATTTATTTTGTGAGAGACATTTCCAAGAGCACAAGCAATGTGACCTTGCCCAAGACTTAGAGGAGCTTAGTGGTTGTCTCAGGGTCTAGGGCGAGGAAGTGAGTGGTGCGAGGACATTGTAGCTTAGAATTAGAGACTACAGTTTCACCCGTGTCCTTTAGACACTTACAGGCTATATTGTTCATGAAAAAAATGTTAAACAGCACATTTAAATTAGAGATAACAACAAAATGAAAATAGACTGATTCCATACTCAGAAACCTGTCAGGGTGATTCTGTGAAGTCCATGTCTGGATCTTTTTCCAGTGGGGTCACTGTGGAGAAGAGCCCTGGGAACATTCCAGGTATCCTACCATTTCCAGTAAGAAGTGTATTCCACAGAAAACTTTCCCGAAAGTAGCAT
>JAPVLO010003396.1:0-22772 GCA_027257055.1 Cephalopachus bancanus | reverse complement strand
CAATATAGTGAGGGTTATTATTAGGACGTTAGTCTTGGCAAAGAGACCTCATCTTAAAGAAAATTAATCATTTGGACTTGAAATCAAGTTTATTCAAATCAACTCCTACCCCCATCCATTGCTCCTGTGGTGCTATCAGCTCATTCCAAGTTGAAGGCATAGCCAGGTAAGATCTTATTTTCTTTCTCCCAGGTCATCTTAAAAGATGTGTATGACAATCAGAAATGAAAAAGATCAAGTCACAACTAACCCCAAAGAAATTGAAAAGTTTATCAGAGACTACTATGTACACTTGTATGGAAACAAACTCGAAAACCTACGGGAAATGGAGTACTTTCTGATATCATACAACCTCCCCAGGTTGAAACAAGAAGAAATCAAGATCCTGAATAGACCAATAGCAACCCAGGAATTTGACTTTGTAAAAAAAATAAAACCCTGGACCAGATGGTTTTCCAGCAGAATTCTATAAAACACACAAAGAGGAACTGATACCAATACTATTGAAAGTATCCCAGGCAATTGAGAAAGATAAAACTCTTCCCAAATCATTTTATCAAGCTAACATCACATTGATACTCAAACCAAGAAATAAATCCAACAAAGAAAGAGAACTACAGGCCAATATCTTTGATGAACATAGATGTTAAAATTCTCAACAAAATTCTAGCAAACTGGATCCAACTACACAGTTCAAAAATCATCCACCACAATCTAGTAGGCTTCAACCCTGGAATGCAGGGCTGGTTTAACATTCACAAGACCATAACCTTAATTAAATACACCAACAGATGTAAAAACAAAAACCACATGATTATATCATTAGTTACTGAAAAAGCCTTTGATAAAATCCAGCATTCCTTCTTGATAAAAACCCTTGAACAGCCAGGCTTGGTGGCTCAGCCTGTAATCCCGCGGCTTTGGGAGGCTGAGGTGACTGGATTGCCTAGCCCACGGGTTCTAGACCCGCCTGGGCACGAGACCTCATCTCTACAATAAAATAAAAATAAAAAATTAGCTGGGCGTGGTAGTGCGCGCCTGTAATTGCGGCTACTCAGAAGGCTGAGGTAGAAGGATCACCGGAGCCCAGCAGGTGAGGCTGCAGTGGCTGGGAGCAGCCACTGCACTCCAGTCTGGGTGACCAAGTGAAACTCCAACTCAAAAACTAAACAAAACAAACAAACAAACAAAAAACCCTTGAACATCTAGGCATAGTGGGAACATACCTCAAAATACTAAGAGACATCTATGAGAAACCCACAGCCAGCATACTGATAAACAGATAGAAGTTGGAACCATTTCCCCTGAAAACCAGAATAAGACAAAGATACCCACCCTCACCCTCCTTTTCAACATAGTTTTAGAAGTCCTGGCTAGAGCAATCAGACAAGAAAAGGAGATCAGTGGTGTCCAAATAGGAAAAGAGGAAGTAAAGTTATCTCTCTTTGCAGATGACATGATTCTATACCTCGAAAACCCAGAGAATCTGTCAAAAAAAATCCTTGCACTGATAAAGGACTTTGGCAAAGTCTCAGGGTATAAAAAAAAATGTGCAAAAGGCAGTCACATTTCTATACGCCATCAATAAACAAACAGAAACCCCAAAAAAGCACAATCCCATTCACAATAGCCATACACACAAAAAAAGGAAACCTTGGCATTTTTCTAGCCAGAGGCGTGAAATAACTTTACAGCAAAAACTGCAAAACACTGCTTAAAGAAATCAAAGATGACACAAACAAATGGAAAAATATTCCATGTCATGGATTGGAAGAGTCAACATTGTTAAGATGTCCATCCTACCCAAGGTAATCTACAGATTTAATGCAATATCAATTAAATTACCAGCAGCAGCATTATTCTCAGACCTGGAAATGACAATATAGGAATACACATGGAAACATAAATGGCCGTGAATAGCCAAAACAATCCTCAGCAAAAAACAAACAAAAATCAAAGCTTCTAGACTTTAAACTTCATTATAAAGCTACAGTAATCAAAACAGCTGGGTATTAGTACAAAATCAGGCAAATGGAACAACGGAACAGGATAGAGATTCTGAAAGCATAACCTCAATTTCTCAACCAATGCATCTTCAACAAAACTTTCACCACCAACCACTGGGGAGAGTAGAAGCCATTGTAAATGGTGCTGGGAAAAGTGGCTAACCTCATGCAGAAGATTAAAGCAAGACCCCTATTTGTCACCATACACAAAAATCAACTCTAAATGGATCAAAGACCTAAACGTAAAACCTCAAACTATAAGAAGAAACTTAGAAAATGCAAGAGACACCCTTATGGAAATTGAAACTGGCAGTCAATTTCTGATCAAAACCCGAAGTGCCTATGCCATAAGAGATATGACAGACAAGTGGGACCTCATCAAACTGACAAGCTTCTCCAAAGCCAAAGAAACCATCAAAAGAGCAGGGAGACAGCCCACAGACTGGGAAAAAATATTTGCCAACTCTATGTCTGACAAAGGCCTAGCATCTAGGATCTACAAGGAACTCAAAAGTGCTGAAAAGAAAAAAACAAACAATCCCATTACAAATTGGGCAAAAGATGTGAATAGACACTTCTCAAAAGAAGGCATATGAGCAGCCAACAGATACGTGAAAAAGTGCTCAGTCTCACTAGTCATCAAATAAATGCAAATTAAAACCACACTGAGATACCACCTAACTCCAGTCAGGATGGCCATTATCAATAACTTAAAAAACAACAGATGCTAGAGAGGATGCGGAGAAAAGGAAACACTTCTACACCGTTAGTGGGAGTGTAAACTAATACAACCTCTGTGGAAAACAGGTTGGCGATTCTTAAAAGATCAAAAGTCAACCTTTCATACGACCCTGCAATTGCCCTACTGGGAATATACCTGGAAGAACTTAAATCATTCTATGAAAAAGATACCTTCACACATGTTTATTGCAGCATTGTTCACAATAGTAAAAACATGGAACCGACTGTGCTGCCCATTGAAAGAGAACTGGATAGAAAAAAAAATGTAAATATACATGATGGAATATTGCACAGCCATAAAGAAGGACAAAATTATGAACTTCACAGCGACCTGAATAGACTTAGAATCTATAATATTGAATGATCTATCACATAAACAAAGAACTGAGTACCACATGTTCTCACTTATAAGTGGACCTTGAACAATTATCGTGATACTATAAGAAAAAGATTGGCAGTAGTGGGAAACTGCCAGGGAAGGAGGGAGCACCCTCATCAACAAGGGTGCATGAATAATGAACATTTGTATACATAAACCCAAATTGTATCCCACATCTTTAAAATAAAAAAAAATTCAAATGATGTGTGTGAAAAAGAGAGACTTTTACAGTTATATATGAAGAAGTTAAATGCAATCATGCTAAACAAGAGAATCATAGCATAAAAGAAAAGAAGCATAGGTAAAATATGCAGGTTGAGTATTTATCTGAAGTGGTTGAGACTAGAAATGTTTCAAATTTCTGATTTTTTTCAGATTTTGAAATATTTCCATATACATAGTGAGATATCTTGGGAATGGGACCCAAGTCTAAATACAGAATTCATTTATGTTTCACATACCTTATATAAAAGCCTGAAGGTGATTTCATACAACATTTTTAATAATTTATATGGCCCATCACATGAGGTCAAGTGTAAAAATTTCCACTTGAATTGTTATGTCATCACTCAAAAAGTGTCAGATTTTGGAGTATTTAGGATTTTGGATTTTTGAATTAGGGGAACTCAACCTGTAGTGAGATCTTGGTATGTGTATACTTCGAAACAGTTTGGAAAAAATGTATTGAAAACTCTACATGACAATTAAAATCTGGCAAAACCAAAATATGTTAAAGGCTAAGCAACGAGTTTACAAAGAATGATTAAGTTTCTTTCAACATCTTGAGGACTTTTTAAACTGGGAAGATGGAAAGAAGAAAAAGGAGGGAGAGAGGATGAGATGACAAGAAACAGACTCACTGATTATGCTTTTAACCCTGAAGATGTACTGATGAATCTGATGTGGACCATACCCTTAAGAAACTTAATGAAATGTTAGCAGGAAAATTGAATTCATATTTTACTTATTTGTCTTGTTCTTTATTTCTATTTGTATACTTCTTTCTCTTTATTCTCCCTTCCTTAGTCCCCTCTTTTTAAACCCTTACAAATGTTTCTTGATCATTGTATGCCACCAAACTGTTCCTGGTCCTGAGGTATCAAAGATGAATATGAGTCCTCGTAGGTCCTTGAGAAGCTAGCTCACAACCTACTAGGGGAAGAAACGTTTTACCACATAGGTTGTATGTAGGTTGTATGTAGTCCAAGCATTCAAGAATTGGGTGGGTGTACAGAGAAGATTGACTCTGAGATCTGCTTTTAAGGAAAGATAGAGGGTATGTTGGAGGCGTATAAATAAAATCTTTCTGATGAGGTGTTATGATGGATATCTCAACTTCAAAGGTAGTACACGTGATTTCAGAATATTGACTTTTTTATAGTAAATGAAGAGCTTCTGCATCCATGTATAGAAGTATGAAGTTTTTTTTTCTCCAATTCATAAACTTAATCACATCAAAGTAAGACTTCTTCCAAAATTGGGTTTTATTTGAAATACAACTCAAAGTGCACAAAACTATTTATACAAATCATTTGGAAATATCACTTTTTTAGATTTCTCTAAATTTTAATCATGATGCCATGCTGAAAAATAGCAAATTTGCTAGGAGTATATGAAAGGTAAAGGCAAAAATTAGCAGATTTGAAAGACACAGAGAATTTGAGGACACATCAAAGAAAATCCAAACTTTGATAAATAACTGAAATAATAAAGTGTTCTACTCAATTCAATTCTATTTCTACTCTTTTCATTCTTCCTGGTTACCACATTTAAGAATGTCAGGTGGCATAAAAGAAAAAGATAGCATACATTTTACAACAGCTGTGCGATCTAAATTTTACAACATCTGTGACTTTTTTCTTCTTAACATTTGTACTACCTTTGTGTTTACCCTTTGGGCTAATTTGTAGTTGACCCCAGTAATATAGTCTTTTTAGCCAACATTTTGTGACATACAATCATTGATTTAGCAGTCTTTCAGAGTGCCTTAAAAATCGATGTATCCAGAAGAAGGAACTGGTGGGACTTCATAATATCACATCTCGTTCTTATCACAAATTTCCAATTTACCAAGTTCTTGTCTCATTATTTATACCAGACAGGGCATGCTGATGAGATACACAACCCGTTATGTCCCTTTTGGCAATCCATTTATAACTGAAGCACAATTAATATCTTTACAGCTGTTCTTCAGGCAGAAAGAAAAATGTGGCAGCAAGTATTTTGTACATGTTTGAGTGTAAATGTGTGAAGTGAGGAGCATCGGGAAATGTCTAAAAACAGCGGAACCTGAGTTTTTCTTGTTTTTCAATTATCTGGCAAAATATTTTTTAAGTAATATTTCATATAGGAAGAGAAACTACCTTTAGTAGCTTTCCCAATTTCCCAAGAAAATAATTAGGAATCAGGATAATCATTAAATACAAACTTTACACATGGCCCTTCTTCAAAAGCAAAGTATAAGGGGTGAAATCCACTAAATTTCAATAATGTGCCACATCACTTTAACTTCCTTTGTTAATCCATTGCCTATCAACAGTTTAACTTTCAAATTGTAGTCTTGGTTATGACTAAAATACTGACAACTATCATACAAAATAAAGGGACTATCATGTTTCTGGTCCAAGTATTTATTTACTCAATATAATTATTTTATTTAGACTTACATAAATACTCAAAATTAGACTTAAATCACTTTTAGATTAAAAACAGGATAGGCATACAAAGAATGAAATGTTTAAGGTGTGGTTTTTTTTTTTATTTTAAAGATGTGGGTTACAATTCAGGATTAGGTACGCAAGTGGTCATTGTACAGGTGAAGTTTGGGCCTCCCATTGCCTGATTTGGGATCATGTACCCTCATTAATGTTATGTGCTCCCCCCCCTCCCTCTTCCATACAACCCAGAATATTTGTTTCTAATCCACTCATCTATTCAGTTACAGATGTGTTTTCCATATGGATATTTGTTGGGTGTAATTTTAATAGCAAGCACTCCAATACTTAGTACAGTCAATAACACACACACACACACACACACACACACACACACACACACACACACACACAAAAAGAATCTTAAAAAGAGAATTCAAAATATGAACAAAGGTTTTTGTGTTAGATTCTGATGGAACAAATAATTTTTTCTTTAAGAAGCATTTAAAACATCACTGGTGATGTTTATGATAATAGTAAATAGTAAAAAATAAGCAGAAGATAAATTAGGATACATAAAATGAAAGAAAAGAGAAAATACTGATTGTTCAAAACTACAACAAAAAATTAAAATGTATCGGTCACCACCTGTGTCCCAATAACCAACAGATGTGGGATCTGCAGTCAGAAACTGGTTCTTCCTAACAGTAAATTGAATTATTTAATTGTTATACCATATTGTTCCTATATGAAAAGGGGAACAGAAATCAGTAGTTATTTGAGAATCAGAATGTGAAGCCACTCACTGAACATATTTTTGAAACCATCAAATTAAGCACAATATATCAGAAAATAGAGCGGTGTTTCCATACAGTGTGAGAACTCTGCTTTGGGTGAATGATTCTTCCACCAGGGCTAGAATCTCTGAGGAGCTGTGTTTAAAATGCAGATCGCTGGGTCTCATCCAATGGAAACAAATCAGAAACTCAGAGATGGGAGCAGAGAATCTACTTCACATGTTGACCCAAAGAAAAGTGCTATTTGTGAGTTAGGATAGAGAAAAGGATGCTTACACTCTTTTGAAAGTTGTATGTTATTTCAAGTTTTTAATTACAAAAGTAATATATACTCACTGTGAGAAATACACCTCTTTAAGAAGGCAACTCAAATAGACACCTAAAGAAGGCACAGAAGCGAGAAGGCTGGGCTTCTCGGACTGCTCAAAGAAGTGTTAAGAAGTTAATTAGCACCTGCATTCTACAGAGCAGTAAATTACAATTTAGGACAGATGGGGGGTCAAACACTGAAAAACATTCACAAGACCTTGGGGGATTGTGAAAGATAACAGCTTCAACTTCACTTTTGTAAGTATTTATACCTGTAGTTTGTAATATTTCTGTAGTAGTTTTCTAATTCCCTCTTTAATTAGGGTGTGTCTTGTGTGGAGATTGTATTAATAGAAATAAATAATGAATACAATTCCTAATATTATATAAATAACAAAAAAGATCAGCTATTTAGATAAGCACGCGTTTTATAGACTCCTAATTTACATAAACAAGCCTAAAGTGGGTTGAATATTTTTCAACCCACCTTAAATTCCCACCTTTACTCCAAGGCATATCTGCCAGGCTGGCCCTGTCCTTGAAAAAAATATAAAATAATTTACAACAGTGTTTTCTAAATTGTGAACCACCAGGTTTCCCTTTAATGAAGCAGCATACTATAAACTGGTTCAACACACAGATTATCAGATCTCTCAACAAATATTTAACATAGAATGATATATATCAACTTGCAATCATCAATATTACTAATTAGTTAGTAATTAAATCATATGGCAGAGAATAAGCTCTCAATACACTTACTCTCCATACAGTCTCTGACTAATGATAGTCAAATTTGTGATTTTTTTTTTTACTTTACAATGGTGGGAAAACAATATGCATTCAGCAGAACTTATACTTCACTTTTTGAATTTTGATATTTTTTCCCTAGGGATGGTTAACAACAAATACTCTGAAATATATTATGTTGAGAGATGATTTTGCCCACCTGTAGGCTACTATAAGTGTTCTGAGCATGGTGAAGATAGACTAGGTTAAGCTAAAATATACGATAGGTTAGGAACATTAAATGCATTTTCCACTTACAATATTCTCAGTTTACAAGGGATTTATTGGGATGTAACTCTATCTTAAGACAGGAGCATCTGTATTATCAAATTTTTTCAAATATTATCTCTAATCACATCAGTATGGCAGACCCAACTTAGAATATTATCTCTCTGAACCCAATGATGTGGTTACATCATTGCTTCTATTTTACTTAGAAGTCAATTAGAAACAGGTAGGTTAAGAAAAATCGCCTAAGACCGCACAGATTGTTGAAGCAGGACAAGGTGCTAGAAAGTGGGGACTCAAGACAAAGTAAGTGGGCATAAAACTTGCCACTACAGAGCTTCTAACTTAAAAACTAAAAACTTTGGTGGAAATGTTTGAAAATTTCTAGCCAGTGAGGCAGCCCCATTAGGTGACACATTTCACAGGTAGAAGCAGACAATTATAAATTTGGAACAACTCTGAGTTCTTGCGTTTTTCTCAGAATATATCATGCAACTTCTGCATTTCATTCCCTAATATGTCAACATTATTTTAATATAAAGTAGCTTCTAAAATGCTCTGGTAACAGCTCAAAAAGATGTGTCACAGCTCTCTTACTGTTTTCAGAATCTCCTGGCACACCACTATGGGCTCCAGGTAGATAAATATGGGGTTCAACATGTGGTCTCCAGACCAGCAGCATTAGCATCACCTGGGAACTTATTAGACATGTAGAATTTCAATGCCACTCCAGACCTATCGAATCATAAACTCTGAGGGTAAGACCCACAAAGCATATTTTAAGCGGTCCTTCAGGAAATTCTGATGTACACTCAATTAGAGAATGAACATATTACATGAACAGCAATAGTACTATTATACTAGATCAACATAGGTATCCATGACCTTAAAAAATATATAATGTGTTATATAATGCTTCCACTTATTTTTATCATTTTACAACCTTCTGAGTGAGGTTAGACAATTATGAAGTTTCTAATGTTACAGAAAAGTAGACTGAAAAATTCCCCTAACCTTTTTATGCTTCAAGCTTGTAAAGAAAGTACTGATGTTGGATTTACATCTAAGTTTGCTTTTTAACCTTTTAATGTGTGATATATTTTGAACTTGTCATGAAGCATGTAACTCATAGGTCCCCCTGTTTTCACCTAATGCTTTCCAGTAATTATGTATCTTACCATCAAATAGTAAGAGATTGTAACCAGAACAGTGAAATCTTTTTTTTAGGATAGTAAACTAAGAAATGTAGAATGCAATATAGTCTTCATAATAATTATACTCAATTTTTCAAAATTAATATATTGTTAACACATCATAGAATAATCATCAAAGTTATGTACTTTCTGAAAGCTTGAACAAGAAATAAGCGTAAATTTCCAGGCACACACTTTCAAAATCCCTTAACAGTTGATAATTGTTGTTTCTCTAGTCCCCACATTTGATTAGAAGACTTCTGGTTCTTGAAGTCAACTTACTGCTCTATATTCATTTTACAAGATACCCATACTTCGGGGTTTTTGGATGACTAATAGCAAGACCTCTGGATATTTTGCTTGTATGACAGTTTTCAAATAACCTTGGAAACTAGGTCTAAACACGTTTTAATCCATTATCGGGAAAATGGTCTCTGTTTTCTTGGACTTAGCTCATTTCTCTCTACATTCTAGATCAGGAGGAAAAAAAAGAAGCAAGCACCATGAGATATTGACTATTAAACAAATCCTCACACATGTGTACTTTTATAGTAATGATACTGTCGCTTCTCCTCATTAAATGAATACCTACTGAACAACCACCAAGAACAAGTTTATCTCAACGTTCCATTTGTGTCTGTCAACTTTCCCTTATTTCTGATCAAAGCATTATCCTAGACTTACTGGAAAGCTCATTTGGTACAGGGATCAGCATATGTGTGTCTTACAGCCAATAAGATGTAGAAATGACAGACTTAAAGTAAGTCACTAAATCTCTGAGTCTAATTTACTTATCTGCTTTACCCCTTTACTGCACTCACGTGAAGAACCTATAAGGTAACATATACGATACTATTTTGTGACATACAAAATCTCATGAAAACATTAAGAAAACCTCACAAATAATTGTGAAAACCATACCTACACATTAGATTTCAGTTCCCTTACATCTTAACTTCAATCTCTGCCACCAGCATGATGTTCTTTTTCACAGAAACCACTACATTCATAAAACCCATTGAAATCAAACACAATTACTTTAGCACTGCCAAAAACTGTTTCGTCATCTTAGAACAAGTCTATCCAATGCTATATATTATAGTTGGAACTGACAAATTCATAAGGAAGCAAAAAGGGTAATATGAAAGTTTTAAAAAAAAATAGGTTTCCTAGGCATTTGCTGAAACTCAAGCCTTTGGAACTTGAATTGCCTTGAATCAGAGCCCACAATATAAATAATTTCTCATCCCCATTTTTGCCAAGATAATGCAAGATTAATGATCTCTCATGTTCCTATGAAGACTTTAGAATTTGCACATATTTCACTATGTGTATATATATATGGAGAGAAGTCTACTCGAGAAAGAAAAGAGAATCCCTTCAGGATAGAATTTATATTTCAGAGTAGAGGGATTGTGAGTCAAAGCAGCTATTTTTGTGGTTGTTCCAGACTCTACACATTTTTCTCTTTGATTTGGAAAGAAAGCAACATTTTCTTCCCAACTTATACAGTATATGTCACACAAATCCACACACAAACACTCATACACTGCAACATAAGAAATAAGAAAGAATGGAGAGAAAGAATATGGGAACAAGAGGATGTGTGTGCATAGGTGGTCAGGAAAGGAATATGCAAGAGGAAAGAAATATTAGAGAATGTTTCTTCCTTCAGGCATGAAAGAGAAATTTTTTTGGAAACTTCAGTAACCTGCAATTTAAAAAAAGTAAGTTAAAATCTAAGAAGAAAGAGGACTAGAATAAAGCTCTTACATTTTACTTGTCAAAGTTTAAAAAATTGCATGCAAGTACAAACATGTTTTAATGCTTGCTATCTGCAAACACCATGCCAAAGATGTGTGAGCTATGGCTCTGTTTTCACAGAACTGACCATCTAGTCAAATATTGGAAGAATTTGTATTTCTCTTTAAATACTTATTGTGTGTTCAGCTATAAAGTATTAGTGAATGATTGAAAACTGAGTAATTAATTTCATTTTCCAGCCCTAGTGGAGGTATCCTGAAAAAAAAAAATGACTCAAGGAGCACCTTAAATAAGTTACGCCCCAATGGAGGAAATACTCTGGACTTCTTCACTCAGCTTAAGACATTTTAATATAGGCTGAGCTCGGTGGCACAGTCTGTAATCCCAGCACTTTGGGAGACCGAGGCAAGTGGATTGCCTGAGCCCACGGGTTCGAGAACATCCTGGGAAACCTGGCAAGACCGCCTCTCCACAATAAAATCATAAATTACCCGGGACATGGTAGCATGCATAGTTCCGGCTTCTCAGAAGACTGAGGTGGAAGGATCGCTGGAGCCCAGCAGGTCGATGCTGGGGTGGCCGTGAGTGTGCTGCTGCACTCCAGCCTGGGTCATGGAGTGAGGCTCCGACTCAAAATAAATAAATAATGATTAAATAAATAAAAAAATATATGTGTGTGTGTGTGTGTGTGTGTGTGTGTGTGTTTATTATATATATATATATGTATATTAAAATAATTTCAAGACTCTGGCCTGATGTGAGTGATTGGGAAGTGAGTGAAGTCATACCTCCCTTTAAAAGCAATTGTGATTTTGATCAAAATATTATCTTTTGATTTATGATATTATTTTTGAGCTAGCACTTGTCAAAGTTTACTACATGTCATTTGCTGCCTGTACACTTGTTCTCTAAATAACAGTTTTTAAAAAGTCATTTTAAAGATAATTAGTAGGATATGCGAAGAAAGGAATCTACCTTTCCAAATTTGCATGTTTAATGTGTAGTCTCAGGATCCACAGTTCACTCTCTAGGTTCACAAGCTCTCTGCAGTCCCATGTGAGTCTTCATGTAGTACCCATATCATGCATTAAATTCTATTTTACAACCGACTATTCTAAGTTACTGCCTAGATTTGATCCCTTATATCTGAATAAGATTAATGTATTCACCCCCATGTCCTGCCTAAGTTTCTAAAGCCATAAAAAAATTTAAAAAAAATTTGAATCTCATATTTCATTGTCTAAATCCTACACAAATGATTTCCTTGAAAGTAGAGTACTAAATTATTATTCTCACTCTTTCTGTTATGCTCTTACCTCTGATGTCAAAAATTAAAATAGAACAATAAATAAATAATCTTTATTTATATGGAATTATCAAGAAAAGAATGTTCTTCTTTAAAATGAATTTCTCTTAAACAGAAAGGAGAAATTTGGGTATCAAAAGAAAGAGAAATGAGGAAGGCCACAAACGTTTTCCTCACTTAAAATTATAGTGCTTTCCTCTTTTCTGAATCAGTTTGGTTCATGCTGGGAGACTGAAGAAGACACAATATCATCTAAAAGAAATTCCCTATTTGTCACATTTCAGGATCAACTGCCTTGTGGTTCTGAAAGGCAATGCAGATCTGAAAAAAAATTCCAACACCAAGATGCTTCATGTTTCTGCAAGACATGTAAGTTGACTTCACCACTGGACTTCTTGAGTGCTATGAATTGCAGCTGTTTCCTGTCATCATTCTCACAAACTGCTCTGTGCTCTGGTCATTGCTGAACCTCTATAGGCACACCTGACTTTATTATAGAAAGTTATTTTGCCTGTTTCCTAACTGCAATTAAAACTTTCAGAGAGAACGTTGCTCATTTTAGTTCTACCTTCCTTTTATCTAATACATATTTTCTGATATATCTGTCATGTGTTCGACCCTGTGATAGGCCCTGGAAAGCAACAAGAAACAATACAAGCACAGACTTCACCTTCTGGGAACTTATGGCCAAGCACAGTGACAACACAGTAATTAATTAATCAATGAATTGTATGAAAAAAACGATAGAACAATATAAAGTCTTTCACAGACCTGGAGGAAGTAATAAAAATCTGAAGTTGGAAGGATGAGTAGTAGTTAGATTTCTAACAAAATCAATGATATATATGGAGGCTCAGAGGCCTTCACACATGAGGGACAAAAAGCAAGTCTGTGAGGCCAGGTGTATAGCCAGAAAATATGAGGAGGCTGGCATGAGTAATTCATGCAGAACATTATAAGCCATGTTATGAAATTTGAACTATATCCAAAAGCAATGGAGAAACATTGAAGCTCATTAAGCAGGAGTATGTCGTGATCAGAGGATATACCAGAACAGAGCAATGATGAATATGAAAGATCAGTATGGAGGGGGCAGAGGCCAAGAGAAATAAAATAGTTTCTTTCACTAGGATAGTAAGACACATCATATCGTTTGACAAGTATAAGGTGACTTGTATTTATTATAAAATGATTCAAATCCACCTACATTTACTTTCAAGAGCATTCGGAACGTGCTCAAGAAAATGCCATGCTCAAAACCATGTTTTGAAAATACCACTCGTGCTATTGCAGAGCCAGACATGAGTGGATCAAGAATGATCATTTCCTGTGACAAGGCTCAAAGCAATAAAATTTAGCAGGTCTATAGATTTTATGTAATTCACATGATTATATTACATGAGATTGTGTCTATCACCCCGGGAGACTCTCTCTTATAGGATGTGAAGAGCTGCTGGATGGAAAGGCCTTGAAGCAAGAAGTGAAGGGTGGCCACTCAACACAGTCAGCAAAGTAACTGAGACCCTCAGTCCAACGACCTACAAGGATCTGAATCCTGCCCACAACCTAGAAACCTCAAAATGGGATTCTTGCCCAGTCAAGTCTCAGATGAAACCTTAGCCCTGGCTGAAACCTTAGTTGTATCCTTATAAGATCCTGAAGTAGAAGACACACAAACCTTCTGATCAGACCCCTGACCCACATAAACTACAAAAGTATAAATGTGTGTTGTTCATAGCCATGAAATTCAGAGTGATATTGTTACACAGCAATAAATAACTGATAGGTTCGTTTTTAATATGTTGATTGTTGCAAAGTTACTGCAATCTCACATGAACATATCACATAAGCAGTTTGAGGTGTAGGCTGGAAGCTCAGAGTAAAGGTTAAAAATGCAATGTTGATGTTAAAGAATGAATTTTACAATCATAATATAAGAAAAAATGGGTCCCAGAAACAAAAGATGGAACGTTGCTTGCAGTAAAGGTAATAGAATAATTTGCTTTGAACAAAGAAGTTTAATTCTGAAAATGAATTCTAAATAAATAGAAAGGAAGACACAAATTCATGTTCACTGATGTTCAGAGAATTCAAAATCGGGATTCTAAGAAAGTAAATCAGTACAAACTTCATAATGCAAAGTTCATGCCTCAGAACCAGTGAAAATAGATATTTATTGAAATATCACATGGTAAGCAGAGTATTTTATCCTTTCATGAAATTTTCCCCTTTTTAAAAACCTTGTTTTAAAGAAAAAGAAACTCAGATTCAGAGAGGTAAATTTCCTTCCCATAGTTTTCCAGTAGTCAGGGAAAGATCCATGACTCTAAAACCTTCCTAGCTTCGAAGCCTGAGTTTTTAACTTTGAACGCTTCAAGAAAGAACCAAATCAGACACTGGGGAACACATTTTTACATTCTTGAAGTAGTCCTAAGCCAAAACTTGGATCCCACATAACTAAGCAGTCCCCCTTTAAATTGGTTTCCTTAGTAATAGAGGCTCTGTACGACCTAAAGAGCTATCCACATATCTAAGAAGTGAGGCAAAATCTTAGAATTAATCAGGAATATTTTTCCCTGTTCAAAGCAAGTGTCATGTCTAATGTGGCAGAATGTCCCTTCACAACCTAACATGGTTCTTGTCTCCGAGGCTAGGGAAAGAAGAGTTTCAAAACTGCCTTTCTTAGCATTGCCAATAACTAGCACTAACTTTTATCATGATGTCTTGAAATAGCTTTGGATCAAATGTGTTTTACTCGATGGATATAATGTAAAAGCTTCCATTCAGTATTTAAAATAATCACACATCTTTACATTCATCCACTGCTTGCTCATTTGAATATGATGCTTTTTGGCTTATGTGTACTGGATTTCTTAGACCCAGGGAAGAGAGAGAGGACTTTAAAAATATTTTCCATTTTGCAGATGCAGAGCCCACACAGTTTGCTAACACTTTCTGCTCTACTGGCAGTGCTTGACTTTTGAGCAAGAGACACTATGGGGCTATGTCTTATCAGTTCCAAAAATGTTAAAAATGGCTTCAGGTACTCTGAGTCATGAGGGAACATGGAATTTTAATTAACACCTTGCCATGTAAATTGTGAGAACTTCGCGTTCCAGTTAATATCTCCAGAAATCCTTGGGTGATCTAGGAAATCATGATCCCTGCTTTGATGGTCTTTCATTTTTTTTTGGCAAGTTATCCTCCCTGCCAAATAATTTGCCCTTTGGAGGCAGATAAGATTAAGAGGGAACATTTACTGTATGTGGCATGTATCAAAACCATGAACATGAATTTTGTGTAACATGTTGCTTGCAAAAATAAGAGAAACATATGTTCACTGATGTTCAGAGAATTCAGAATCAGGATGCTAAGAAGGTAAATCAGAAAAAACTTCATAAGCATTCTAGGTATACAGGGAATCAGCATTAATCAGTTTTCTATTTATTTTTAGATATTTTACTCACTTTTTAACCCTTCCAATTCCACTGAAGATAGTATATAAATTTTTTGTTAGTATTGAATGTGTTTAACACTTTTCTGATACATAACAATATCCCCTTATATAGCAAGGAACAAGCAGGTTTGTGGACAAAAGCTTAAGCAGATAAGAGTGTCTATACAAAAGTTAATGACATTGTGCATTTACACATAATTTGTATTATATTTAATATTTTGTTTATTTGGCATTTAGTTTCTATCTATGGCAACTGATACTAACAGTGAGATAAATTTTCTTTTACAAAATCACAATTCATGTGAATAAAAACAAATATAAGCATTTTCTTTAACTTGACATGTCCCATGTATGTGAAAAACAAATCTGATACAGGATGAAAATCCAAGAGGTGGATCTCAAATTAAAGGTGGATTCAGTACTCTAAGGAAACTGGTAGGGATTTGCAACAAGGCCTGCTGACTCCAGAGAATGAACTTTTAATTGCTAAGTCTTTCTATCTGCAAATACAACTTTTATCTCTGTGACTTCACTTTAATTGCAGGTACTCAATAAATGTCTTTTAAATGTATCTGATAATAGCAGTTAGAGAAAATAGAGAAATGAGGGATGAAACAAAAAGATGAAACAAAATAGGAAGTAGAACAAAAAAACAATAGAAGTTTTGTTTTGCTTTTTTGCAATAAATGTAGTTTTAATAAGTGAATTTCTGTTGTGAAATTTGATTCAAACAGGTCATGGACCTCTAAAATGTCCCAGTGGTGTGGATTTATCACTGACTTATCTAAAGGATGGTGCTGGTACTCTTAGAAAAACAGCTAATGTGGAAGTTTCCACTTATCTGCCTTGAGCTAGGTACAGTTGACCTTGGAACAACACATATTTGAACTGTGTGGCCTCACTATAATGCAGATTTTCTTCTGCCTCAGTCACCTTTGAGGCAGCAAAATCACCCCTATTCTTTCTTTTATACTTCAGCCCACACAAAGTGAAGATTATAATGAAGACCTTTATGATGATCCACTTCCACTTAGCGAATAGTAAATGCACTTTATTTTTCTTATGATTTTCTTAATACTGTTTTTCTCTAGCTTTCATTACAGTAAGAATACAGTATATAATATATATGGCATAAAATATATGCTAATCATCTTGTTTATGCTATTGATAAGGCTTTTCATCAATAGTAGGCTTTAATAGTTTAATTTTTAGAAAGTCAAATGTTATACATTAATTTTCAACTGGGCAAGGAATTGGCGCCCCTAACCCCAGCATTGTTTGAGGGTCAACTGTACATAATGAAAGGCCACTCAAAATGTTATATCTATTATTAAAATCACCTTCCAGAGCCAGAAGAAAAAGAAGAAAGAGGATGGAGAGGACCAACAAGATAAATGAATAAAAGAATGAATATATATATTCACTGATTCACTTAAATGTCTTGTAAATCTGGAAGATGTAATTTCAAGCCTATTTGGATGTTGAGATAAAGAAACCAAGGACAAAAGCATGCGCTGTGTATGAGTCCATTTATATGAGGTACAAAGCAGGCAAATTTTATCTATGCTGTTAGAAGAGAGGATATTGGTTTCTCTTAGGGAAAAGTAACTGGAAGGGGACACAAGAAAGAATTTTGCAGGGCTGTTGTCCTTCTGATTGTTTATCTGGGTGCTGATTACACTTACTTGTTCAGTTTGTATTATTGTGGCATGTGCATTTTATTGTATGGATATTGTACTTGAATGCAGAAATTTAAAATATATATGGGGACCAAGAAAAGGAGAAAATGTAAAAAGTCTCAACAAGAACATTAGCAAGAGCTAATGAGAAATCTAAATTACTTATGCCCTTAGTGCTAACTTGTATAGTGGAGGCAATGCTAGATTCACATCACATGGTCTCACTTGCTTTGCTAACGGCTTCCCTAAAAAAGGCCCTCACAGGGCACTTATGTAGCATTTATTGGAGCTGTGAGACACTGTAAGAGCAGCTCTTAAGATGGATACCAGCACTTCTCCTTTCATTTAACTTTGACATTGTAACTTGTTACATATACAAAAACGTTTGGGAATTGCTTGATATTATTTCATTGTCACTTATGGTATCAGCAGCCCTAATAATTACACAGGGATAGCAATGAGAGAGAGAGAGAGAGAGGAGATGAGAGAAAGACAATTTTGGGGTGATTATCATTATTCAGATTATTCTGTCAAGGTGAAAAAAGGACAATAAAGACATGTTCAGGAATGAATTTTGCCCTTTGTTTTTAGTCGTGATCATCTAGTTTTCGTTAACAGTAATTTTTAAAAGAACAAAGCGTGGAAGACTGGATATTATCTTACATCCATTAATAGGATCTGTGAATATAAATGGATGGAAGAGTGACACTGCAAACAGCACAAAGTCTTTTTTCATACTGCACTGAGAATATTCCTTCCTTTCTCTCATTCTCTCTCCCAGTTCAAGGGATACATGATCCCTTATAAGCCTGGTAGAAAGGATATACCCCCCTACCCTGGTTCTAACTTTCCTACAGATTTAACATTTCAGCTGATTGCTTTTATCTGTGCAGCAGTAAATGGCGGATGCAAAAAACAAAAAACAAAACAAAACAAAAACCTCCCTAGTTTGTTCCTGTGGTTTGAAGATATGTACCACACAGTACTAATATTCACACCATGCCTTACCCTAAGGAGCCAAGATATTTTATAAGGAAGACTCAAGAATAATAGTCTATTCTAAAAATCCATATAATAAAAAAAGGGGACATAATTTGTGTGGGTACAAACATTTGTCATTTGTATACTGTTTACATAACCAAGAAGAAAGATGCTCCTATATCTTCTGTTTAACAGAATAAAATTCCTTTGAACAAATTGTTGTCACTTTCACCCACAGCACCCAGCAAACTATTTCATATTTCTTGGGAAATTTTTGTTTTCAAGAAATGTATATCTCTTCCTTTCTTGAGTTGTCATCTGTCAATAAATGGATGGTATCATGGAAACCAGAGATAGAAATTGCCTGAAGCTCAATATGTTCTTAGAACAAGAGGAATATGTCAACAGGAAGTTTCAATGTCTTCTTTTTTTCTTTTCTTAGTTATTTGTTTCATTCTTTCCCACTTCTGCGAAGCTGAATTTTACTTTTTCTCTAATATATATCCTGAAAGGATGACTCCTACCGGATGGTTCCCAAGTTCATATATTTTTATGTTGATCTATTGGGAAAGGTGTTGTTTCAACATCTTTCCCCGTTTTCCTGGCAAATACCTATGGTTGAAACTAACTGTATTAGATTTGGTCAAACATTTCCCCGTGCCCCACAACAGAAACAACACTGTATAAATCACTGCTGGTATCCCACACTATCTATAAGGAAAATAGACACAGCATGAGTTAGGTAGACAGCGGATGTTCACTGCAGTCTTGAAACAGGTAGGTTTTCTATAGGTAGTTGCTGAAGACAAGATATTCTTCCATATTTATTCCTTTTTTTTTTCCCCATACAAACTCTCAAACAGCAAGAATAGGCAAGGTAACATTGGTAGTAACAACGTGGGAATAGACTATCTGTGAACACATTTTTAAAGAATAGGAGAGGACGATTCATTTTGAACAGAAGGAAAGACAAATCTTGGGTTGCATTTCCAAAAGGTACTGAGGTCTGTCAGCAATTTAAAATAATTTCCATACATAATGTGATCATTGGCACTCACTCACATAATAATTACAAATTAACACTTAAAAGTCTGTTTAGAAAAGGATAAGTTCTATATCAGTTTAACTATTATTACAGACAATAGCATTTTCAACATATGTGGAAAAGATAAAAGAGATTCCGCAAACAAGTTGGGTTTATTTCCTGGGGTGGGGGCTTGTACAAGATAAGAAACTCTATTAATGTATTCCATTATATCAACAGGCTAAAGAAGAAGAAACATGGAATCATAGCAATTGATTGATACACACAAAAAATTTCACAAAATGTAACACCCATTAGTGAAAAAAATTTCCCAAACAAATTAGTAATAGAGAGTAACTTCCTCAACTTGATAAAGCACATCTATAAAACTCTACAGCTCCTGATTTAAAAATGGGCAAATGATCTGAACAAATATTTATCAAAAGAAGACATACAAATGACTAACAGGTATATTAAAAAAGCTCAACATCATTAATCATCAGGAAAATGGAAATCAAATCACAATGAGATATCACTACACCCTGGTTAGAACGCCATTATCCAAAAGTCTAACAAATGCCTGGTGAGTATGTGAAAAAAAGGGAACCCCTATACTGGCAATGTAAATTAGTATAGCCATACTACAATACTAAGATTCCTGAAAATATTAAAAATAATGCTTCCATACAATTCAGCAATCCCACTACCAGGTATATATCCAAAGGAATTGAAATCAGTTAATGTTGAAAAGATATTTGTAACCTCCCATGTTTATTGCAGCACTATTTACAACAGCCAAGATATAGAATAAACCTGTGTCCTTCAATGAATGAATTGATAAAAGAAATGTAGTCTGTACACACAATGGAATACTATTTTCCATAAAAGAGAATGGCCAAATACTGTTATTGTGACACCAGTATAAATCTGGAGGACATTATGTTAAGTAAAATAAGCCAAGCACAGGAAGACAAACACTTCATGATCTTACTCACATGTGGAATCTAAAAATTTTGGTCACATAGAAGACTAGAATAGTGGCTACCAGAGGCTGGGGGGGATGGGGGTAGGAAGGGATGGGGGAAATGTTGGTCAAAGAATACATAATAATAGTTAGACAGGAAGAACAAATGTAAAGTGATCTATTATGCAATAAGTTGACTATAGTTAATGATGCCATATTGTATTTTTGAAAATGCAGAGAGTAGATGTTACACGTTCTTATCACAAAAATAACTTTGTAATGTAATACATATGTTCATTGGCTAGATTTAACCATTTCACAATGTATATGCACTTCAAAATATAGTGGTAAAACATGATAAAATCATGCCATGTTATTTGTTAATTTTTTTTTTTTTTGAGTTGGAGTCTCACTCTGTCGCCCAGACTGGAGTGCAGTGGCCGCTCCCAGCCACCGTGGCCTCGACCTGCTGGGCTCCAGCAATACTTCCACATCAGCCTTCCCAAATAGCTGGAAATCCAGGTGCGCACTACCACGCCCAGCTAGTTTTTGATTTATTGTAGAGATGAGGTCTCGCCAAGCTGCCCAGGTGGGTCTCGAACCCTCGGGGTCAGGCAATCCACTCACGTCAGCCTCCCAAAGCACTGGGGTAACAGGCTGAGCCACTGAGCCCAGCTTCCAAATTAAATTTTTAAAAATCCACAGCTAGTATCAAATTAAATGGTGAGAGATTGGGCCCTTTTTAAACCTAAAACTGTATATTAGGAAGTTTGTACTGCTATATCAAACTATCATAGATTTGGTGGCTTAAACAAAAATATTAATTTCTCACACATCTGCAGTTGTCTCAGATGTTGTAAAGTCCAAATCAAGGTGCTAGCAAATTCAGGAAATAGTGAGGACCTGCTTTCTAGTTTGTAAATGGCCTGGTTTTCTCTTTTATCCTCATATTGGGGCTCTCTGGGGTTCGTTTTCTAAGAACACTAATTCTGTTCATGAAAGCTTCACCATCACCACCTAATTAACTCCCAAAGGTCCCACCTCCTAATACCATCATATTAATGATCACAATTTCAACATATATGTTTGAGGGGAAAAGCAGAATTCAGTCCATAGTAAGTTTCAGAACAAGGTAAGGATTTCTCTATCACCATTCCAATTTAACATCATGCTAGAAGTCCTAGCTAGAGCAAGAAGGCAAGAAAAATAAATAATACAGATTGAAAAGGAAGAAATAATACAGTCTTATTGTTGGGTTACAACATGATTGACTATATAGATAACTCAAAAAAAATCCTGGATCTAGTAGTGTAACAAGGTTGCAGGATTCAAGGTCAATACACCATAGTCATTGCTTTTATATATATTAGTGATAAAGAATCAAAATTTTTATTACCCCCCGATGGACACATAAAGAATCAAATGTGGAATAAATCGCAAAATAATATTTACAGTAGTACCACTCCAAGAAATGAAATGAAAATAAGTATAGGCTCTATATATGGAAAACTACAAAACACTGATTTTAAAAAATCAAAGAACATTTAAAAATGGAAAGATACATTGAATTCCAAGTTAGAAAACTTATGGTTGTATAGATTCAATGCAATGCCATCAAAATCCCGGAAAGCTAAGTTTAGATATTGAAATTGATTCTAAAATTTGTATCAAAAAGCAATGAATTATGAGATAACCAACACAGTACTATAAAAAATGAACAAAGTGGGAGAACTCATAATAATTGATTTTAGCAATTTAACTTACAGTAATCCAGATGACATAATATTGACAGAAGAATAAATAGAGAGATGAACAGAACAGAATTACAAACACAAATATAGTCAACTGATTTTTGACAAAGGCAAAGACACAATCTGTTGGTTAAAAGATAGAATTTCAACAAAAAATGCTATAAATTTAATGTCCACAGGCAAAATAAATAAATAATAAAATAAATAAATAAACATAGACACCTAGCATAAAAGTTAACTCAAAATGAATCACTGACATAAATGGAAAATGCAAAACCATAGAACTTCTAAAAGAAAACATAGGAGAAAAATCAATATCTGGTTGCCAGTTCCAATTTCCATGAGGATGCCTCCTGCATTTGCTAAGGTTCTTACAGTTTGAGGTTTTACGTTTAAGTCTTTGATCCATTTTGAGTTGATTTTTGTGTATGGTGATAGGTAGGAGTCTTGTTTTAATCTTCTGCACATGGCCAGTCAGTTTTCCTGGCACCATTTACTGAATAGGTTCTCCTCTCCCCAGTGGTTGTTGGTGGAGGCTTTGTTGAAGATGAGTTGGTTGAGAAATTTAGGTTTTCCCTTTCCCGAATCTCTATCCTGTTCCATTGTTCTATATGCCTGTTCTTGTACCATACTAGACTGTTTTGAGTATTGTAGCTTTATAATAAAGTTTAAAGTCTGGAAGAGTGATACCTCCCATTTTGTTTTTTTTGCTGAGGAGTGTATTGGCTATTCGTGTTTGTTTATGTTTCC